>OX940984.1:39482662-39717814 GCA_954871275.1 Leptopterna dolabrata | reverse complement strand
TTTTTTTGGTTTATTATTTTCAATAATGAACCATTGGAATCGAGCATGAAAAAAAAAATTCTTACCCCCCCTCAAAATTTGATGGTTTACGTTTCAAGATATGTAGAATCCAAAACTGCAATAAAAATATTTCTGTCTGTCCGCCGTACGCCGTACGCCGTACGCCGTACGGGCCACTTTTCTTAGTTACCATGAAAAAAAATTGATGAAATTCGGGTTATAGGTTCCGTTCGGCGTCTAGTTGGTCCTCGAAGCTCGACGTTACTGTGAGTCATCTCTAAGGGGTTCAAAATAGGGGTTGAAATTTTCAAAACGCCTATACCATTTTTTTACGTAAATATTTTTACGGTTTTAAATAGTTCTTGAACTTGCGAGTTTTTTAAGACCATCCGGAGCGTCGTACGTCCAGCCGTTCGTTCACAGTAAGGCCCCGAAGTTTGCACCGACAGGCATTTTCGACTCCAGTGTGAATGAAATTGTATACAATTCAAACCAAATCTCGTAACCAGAGACGCGCCCACAATAGGAAATTTGGCGGAGATAAAATCATTGGTAGGGATCACCTGACTATATTGGCGGAGTATGAAGTCGAGTTGGTTGTTCTGTGATATTATTTAATTTGAAAAATGATGGCTCTTTTGGAGTTTGTTGGTAGGTAGTGAAACTTGAACAAACGTTGAAGTATTATTGATGGGTAAATTATTACTACGGTAAATCATTACTCAACGGTAAATTATTACACAACGGTTCATTATACCATCTACGTAGAAGGGGCTGGAGTTTGTTGGTAGGTACTTTTGCAACTTTTTTCACTCCTCATCAACAATTTCTTTTCAGAACTTCATTAAGTGTGTTTCTTTTTGTTAGGTACTGTTTGTCATCGGCAGAATTATTTTAGCAACATTTAACTCGTGATTTAGGTAGGTACCTAGTAACGAGTACGGGGTTAGGTACTAACCTACGGAGGGTCTGCGATCTACATAATATGCATATAATAGAATAGTACATATCATATTATATAGACGGGTTATCTATACATAGAGCTGTGATCTGTAACAGAAGGGTATTCTATACAAAATAATAAACCGTTGTGCAGGGATTTGCAGCGTTTTTTTATTTTGTAAAGACATGAATGATTTTATCTTTCATCGAAAAACACGATAGGCGAGTTGGTTTTACTCTGAAACGATTATTCATCCTGTCAGTTTCTGATTGATGCAACCGCAACGTTTTCCTAATATGGCACTAGTTCCAGTTACTAATTTGCCACTAGTGCCATATTAGGACGCAGTCAGTATTTTCGGCGTTTTCTTCTCAACTGTGCGGTTTTCTTTATTTTCTTCCAAATTCTGGTTGTTGTTGATTGTTTCTAATATTTATGCGTGATGATTTACAGATTTGCCAGCACCTTTCGTCCTGCCTTTGAATATTTCGCCATTGCCTTCTCAACAACCCTGGGCGTCAGGGAAAGCATTTGTTTCTTCGCCTTACAAAAAAAAACCTGATGGAAAAACAACCCAAAAAGGCTACATAAGGACAAAAGTGGAAGGGCAGCCAAAAAGTAAATCAGCCGAGAGCCCCAAGCCGTCGACCTCTGGACCTAAGAAGAAATAATTGTTCTCCAATGCAGCCAAAGGCAAAGGAGTTAAGCAGAGGAAAACGAATGTCAGCGAATCGAGTAAAGAGGACGACATCCTTGATGAAGATGATCTCCCATTGGACGATGAAGACAATGATCTTTCAATGGACGAAGACGATCCAGATGAAAACGTCGTAGATGATGTGGAGTGCCCGTTCTGTTCCTCTAAGTACAATGATGACTGTACGGGTGAAAAATGGGCCAGATGTGTTCACTGCTTTTTCGGTGGTCTCAAGAGACCATGCGTCGATATGTAAATTATTCATCTTCTGAGCCACCGAAAATTTTCAACAATTTCTCTGTTTTTCACTCGTTCTTTTTAAATTTAAAAAACGCTGCAAATCCCTGCACAACGGTTTATTATTTTGTACAGAATACCCTTCTGTTACAGATCACAGCTCTCTGTATAGATAACCCGTCTGTATAATATAATATGTACTATTCTATACATATTATGTAGATCGCAGACCCTCCGTAGGTTAGTACCTAACCCCGTACTCGTTACTAGGTACCTACCTAAATCACGAGTTAAATGTTGCTAAAATAATTCTGCCGATGACAAACAGTACCTAACAAAAAGAAACACACATAATGAAGTTCTGAAAAGAAATTGTTGATGAGGAGTGAAAAAAGTTGCTAAAGTACCTACCAACAAACTCCAGCCCCTTCTACGTAGATGGATAATGAACCGTTGTGTAATAATTTACCGTTGAGTAATGATTTACCATCGTGTAGTAATAATTTACCCAACGTTTGTTCAAGTTTCGCTACCTATCAACAAACTCCAAAAGAGCCATCATTTTTCAAATTAAATAATATCACAGAACAACCAACTCGACTTCATGCTCCGCCAATATAATCAGGTGGCCCCTAGCAATGATTTTATCTCCGGCAAATTTCCTATTGTCGGTGCGTCCCTGGTAACGAGATTTGGTTTGATGTATACAATTTCATTCACACTGGAGTCGAAAATGCCTATCGGTGCAAACTTCGGGGCCTTACTGTGAACGAACGGAGGGACGTAAAATGCTCCGGGTGGTCTTAAAAAACTAAGTAAGTTCAAACACTATTTAAAAACGTGAAAAGATTCACCTAAAAAAAAGGTATAGGCGTTTAGAAAATTTCAACCCCAATTTTGAACCCCTTAGAGATGACTGACAGTAACGTCGAGCTTCGAGGACCAACAGCTAGACCCGAACGGAACCTATAACCCGAATTTCATCAATTTTTTTTCATGGTAACTAAGAAAAGTGACCCGTACGGCGTACGGCGGACAGAAAGAAATATTTTTATTGCAGTTTTGGATTCTACATACCTAGAAACGTAAACCATCAAATTTTGAGGGGGGTAAGAATTTTTTTTTTCATGCTCGATTCCAATGGTTCATTATTGAAAATAATAAACCAAAATTCAATCTTTTAATTTTGATTTTTTCTTAAATTGTATTCACTATTCAAATTTGACAAAGTTACCTACTTAAAGCACTTTCTAGTTTTTCCACTAGTCCAACATTTGGTATTTTGAAGACTTTTAATAAATAATACTAATTTTGTTGTTCAATAAGTCTTCTTTGAGCGTTATTCATGTTTTAAATTTGGTCCCAATATTTCTACGCAACGAAAAATGAGTATTGGAAGAAAAAGGGTCTCAATATGGCACTAGTGCCATATTAAGAACCCCTACTGGGTCATATTAGGCACCCTGTTTTAGGGAAGTGGAAAATGACATTTTTTGGTCATTAGTCCATGTTTTCATTCCACACGAATTTCCGAGGACTTTGAGTCAAGATTCTGATAAAGCATGATTCATTTTTGCATGGTAGGTAATTTTGGTTCGAAAAATTTGAACCAATGAGTGGTCGAAAAAGCGATATAAAAAACGCTGCAAAGTCCTTGTCACATGGGTTTATTATTCTATTGGACATACCTACAGAAATGTTGGCTGTTCAGTTATTGTTTATTTCATGTGAAATAATTTAAATAGCTATTTCTGATTGTTTCCACCATTTTTGGCCCTTAAAACACGAATTAGGTACGCTCCTTTTTTTTCAAATTATCTTTGATCATTGGTAGTGCCATTTAATCGTCTTGATTCACGTGTTAACACTTTTTCCAGTGTTATTATACAAATTGATGGTGATTGCAGACGATTTCCCAGGTTTTTGACTCATAAAAAATCAATTTTGGGAGCTGAACATTTGGTAGAACCTCGATTTTCCACTCTTTGGTCAAAATCGACTTCATATTCGGTCTTCTCGTCCCCAGAAACATGGAAAACGATACCTCAAAAGCTCATGTTACAAACATGTTACTAAAACACAAAAAGTACCTATTTTTACACACATTTCACTCATAACATCCCTGGGTATATTCCGATCGGGCTGAAAAGTTTCGGGACACAACTAGGGCCCAAATTGAGCATGTGTGCGAAAGAACGACTTTTTTAGACCGAAAATGAAGCCTGTACACGTGATACGGCGTACGGCGTACGGTGGACGGCGGACGGACAATGCCTTTTTGGAATCTATGCACCTTGAAACGTAAAAGAACAAATTTTGAGGGGGTGTTATAAAATTTTTTTGCCGGGCGATTAAATAGGTGTATTATTCACCGAATAATGAACCAAAAAGTTGTACCATATTAGGGCACTTTACTCTAAGAGCGGCTCTTTGGCTCTGGTGCGGAGCCATTTGGAGTTCGCCTCAGCGGTCTGGAATCCGGCATACTACACGTATATCCAGTCTGTGGAGCGGGTGTGTCGTGAGTCCCTCCCGGGAACACTCCTATCATATTAAGTTCTCACCAATATCCAAACGCCAAACTAAAGCTCCGTAAATAAAGATATGAGTGGGGACAGGCGACAGAACCCAGGGTTACTCAACCTGGGGCCCCACTACCAGCTCCCAGCAAGGAGCTGGAGGGAGAGGCCCCCAAGTACTATAAAACCCCGGATCCTGGCGCTCAAGCTTCATTCGACACTTCCTCTAACCAGCTCTCTCTTCTCTCTCTTACCTTACCTCCCAGATGATCGGTTGAATACAGCCGCCTGGGAATTTCACCTCCTCTCTCCTCTCTCCTCCTCCTTGTCTAGATGATCGGTTGAATACAGCCGCCTAGACAAGGGACCTCTCCTTTCCTCTCCTTCACCTAGATGAACGGTTGACTACAGCCGCCTAGGTGAAATTCCCTCATCCACCTCTCTCTCCTCCAAAGTCGTAGATGTTCGGTTGACTACAGCCGCCTGCGACTTTTCCTCACCTTCCTTCCACACCACCTCTCTCTCCTCCAAAAGTCGTAGATGTTCGGTTGACTACAGCCGCCTGCGACTTTTCCTCCTTCTCTCTCCTTTACCTAAATTCACTCACTCACCTTCCACGCCACCGTGATGAGAATTTTAAATTCATCACAGTGGTGAACCCGACGTTCACTCAACCTTCTTCCTTCCCACCTTCCCACCTCATGTGTCGCCCCAGTCAAGTAGTTCGGTGTCCCAAATTTTAAATTCACAATTTTAACCAGTCAGTTTAAATTCGCAATTCTTGGCCCAACCCTCAACACTCACCTCTCAACTCAACGCACCACCGCTCCCGCCGATTGCGAATTTCGAAATTCAAAACCACGTCAAATTTTTGAATTTTAGTTACAGAAATGGACCCGAACTCACCGACGCCGCCGCTCCTGCGACCAGCTACACTGCAGCCGCCCGCCGCTGCGACATCCGACGCATTGGCCGACAACCCTTTCTCCACGCTCTCCCCGCCGACCACTGCGACATCGGACACCGCCGCCGCCGCCGCCGCTACGGCCGCAGCCGCCGCCAACGTCATGACGGCGTCCGCTGCGTTCCCCCTGTCGCTGCCCCCCTTCTACACGCACGACCCGGCACTTTGGTTTTTCCAAGTGGACGCAGCGTTTTCGGCCGCCAACATCCGCAGCCAGAAAACCCGATATTCCCGGATCATTTCGCTACTGCCCTACGAGATCCTGCTGCAGACCTCTGATATCTCCCCCGACGCCGCCGCTGCGTACGACGACCTCCGCAGCCGCCTCATCAACACCTACCAGCCGTCGAAAATCGCCCGAGTCGCCGCCCTCTCCCAACCTCAACACCTCGGCGACCAGAAGCCCTCCCACCTCTACCGACGGCTGCGACACCAGCTGCAGGGGATTATGACCGCCGACATCGCACGCACGTTCTGGTTACGTGCCCTTCCCCACCCCGTCCAGATGGCCCTAGCCAGCCATCTCGACGGCCCCGACGAGCCCCTCCTACGGCTCGCGGACACCGTGCACGACTTGGCCGCTGCGGCCGCCGTCGGTGAGGTGCGTACGCCGCGCCACCCCCCGCCTTTCCGGGACCGCACACAATCCCGGGACCGCGGCCGGGCACCCTCCCTCGACGGACGTCGACCCCTTTCGGCGGATCGCCGACGCGACTCGTCCGCCGACCGCCGCCGCCGGCGCTCACCCGAGCGCCGCAACGCATCCCCTCCCCGCCAGCGCAGAGGACGGTCCCCAGCAACTACACGCGCATCCAACTCGGCCCGCCCCACCACAACCGACTACCTCCCTGCGGACCCCCCCCACCGTTGTTTCTATCATGTAAACTTCGGTGGGGAGGCCCGCAAATGCCAACCCCCCTGCTCCTTCGCCCCTAAGCAGGGAAACGCAGCCGCCCGCCGGTAAGTCCGGCGGGCCCCCCTCCTCGCCGACACGGGGGGGACCATGCACATACCCCCCCCGCCCGCATTCACACAGCCACCACCGCCAAGCCACGCTACCCCTCCTACGCCGCCGCCACGGCTGCCAACCTCCCGGCCGCGCCTGCAGCGCCGCCAAACCCCTCACCCCACCACAAACGGAACAACCCCTCCCCGCCCGCCACCAGGACAACCAACCTTCCGGCCGCCACTCACGCCGTCGCTACCGTTCCCCCACCCCGGAACGGCCCCTCCACGCCCGCCACCAGGGCAACCAACCTTCCGGCCGCCACTCACGCCGCCGCTACCGTTCCCCCACCCCGGAACGGCCCCTCCACGCCCGCCAACAGGGCAGACAACCTCCCGGCCGCCACTCACGCCGCCGCGTCCGTTTCCCCACCACGGAGCGGAACCTCCCCGCCCGCCTCCAGGGCACAACCCCCTCCGGCCACCACTCATCCCCGGAACAAGGCGAAGCCTCCTCCTACCAAACCAGCCAAACCCCCTACAGACCCCACCGTTCCCCCCCTCCGGAACAGCAACAAACCGCCCCGCGTCTCCTTCGCGGAGGACCTGCCACCACCACCACACGTCCCTACCTCCGCCATCAAACACAACGCCCTACCGACCCACCAGCGACTTTTCCTGCGCTGCAGGAAAACTAATGTTCCTTTCCTGGTGGACACGGGGGCGGCGCTTTCGATCTTCCCCAACAACATCCTCCGTCGTCAGGCGCGCTGCTACCGGCAGCTTCTCTACGCCGCCAACGGTACCACCATCCCCTCGTACGGGACGTACCGCTCCTCAGTTCATATGAGCGGGCTCGCGTACGAGTGGGAGTTTACCGTGGCGGACGTGGAGAAGGCGATCCTGGGGGCCGATTTTCTTGCCTATTTCGGTCTCCAGGTCGACGTCCGGAACGCGCGCCTGATCGACCCCGCCACCAAAACACCCATCCCCGGATTCATTCACGCCATCAACCACCCCCCAACACAGTTTGAACGCCTCCTCCTCAACTACCGTCCCCAGCGCCGCCCCTCTGCACACATCTCCACTGTCCAGCACCATATTGAGACCACAGGACCACCCATCACCGCCAAAGCCCGCCGCCTACATCCCCTTCAGTTGTCGAAGACCCGCCAACACTTCGACAAACTCATCGCCGACGGTATCATACGCCCCTCAAAATCCCCTTGGGCTTCTCCGCTCCACATCGTCCAGAAGCCCAATGGGGATATCCGCCCCTGCGGGGACTACCGGCGGCTCAACTCGAAAACCACACCAGACCTCTATAATGTCCCCCACCTGCGTGACTTTTCGTCACATCTCCATGGCGCCACTATCTTTTCCACCCTTGATATTTCACGAGCGTTCCATCACATCAACATCCACCCCCCCGACGTCCCGAAAACCGCTATAATTACCCCGTTCGGGTTATTTGAATATGTGAAGATGGGCTTCGGATTAAGGAACGCGGCGCAAACTTGGCAGCGGTATATGGACAGTATCTTGCGAGGCCTGCCTTTCGTATTTTGTTTTCTCGACGATATACTGATCGCCTCCAAGACCCAGGAAGAACACCTCGCCCACCTACAGCAAGTCCTCAACATCTTTTCCACCGAAGGCCTCCTCGTCAACACAGACAAATGTGTCCTCGGCCAACCCTCCGTCCGCTGCCTCGGCCACCAAGTATCCTCGGACGGCATCACACCCCTCCCGACCAAGGTCCACGCGATTATTGACTTCCCGCAACCCCGCACGGTCACCGAGCTCCGCCGCTTCCTGGGTATGCTCAATTTTTACCGTAGACACATAAAACACGCCGCTCAACATCAACAACCACTCATACACGCCATCCCCCAACCCTCCAAAAAAAATGATAACCGCCCCATCACCTGGACCCCCCAACTCTCCGCCTCCTTCAAAATTTGCAAACAGGACCTAGTAGACGCCGCTCTATTAGCCCACCCCGACCCTCACGCTCCCCTTTCCATCACTACCGATGCGTCCGATTGGGCCATCGGGGCAGTGCTCCAACAGCACACCGGCGCCACCCCCCAACCCATTGGCTTCTTTTCTAAAACCTTATCCCCCACCCAGAAAAACTACTCTACCTTCGACAGAGAACTCCTCGCCATCCACGAAGCCATAAAGCACTTTCGTGACTTCGTGGAGGGCAGGCAGTTCTCTGTCATTACAGACCACAAGCCCCTGACCCACGCCCTCCTTCAAAATCGCAAGTCCGCCTCCCCGCGTCGCCTCCGGCAGCTCGAGTTTATCGGACAGTTCACGTCCGATATACGATATCTGCCGGGGGCCGACAACTGCGTGGCGGACGCACTCTCCCGACCCACCCCTATCCCGGCGCCGGTGGCGGAGTTGCTGCCATTCCCTTCCCCTCAATCCATCAAATCCCACCAAGATCCAACCTCTGACCCCGCCCTCTCCAACCTTATTTCCGCATCCAAGTTGGAACAGCTGCCTCCCCTCGACCTCTGGTGCGACGTAACGGCCGACTCACCGCGCCCTTACGTCCCACCGGGGTTGAGGAGGCAGTTGTTCCTCCACTATCACTCCCTTCACCATCCTGGCATTCGGGCTAGCCGGGACCTTATCAAGACGCGGTACTTCTGGCCCCATATGAATACAGATATTCGTAACTGGGTTCTAGGGTGCCAGAAGTGCCAGCGCTTCAAAGTCTCGGCCCACCCGCATGTCCCTCCTCAACCAATCCCCGACTCCCTCCCGTGGGAGCATGTGCATTTGGATCTAGTGGGCCCCCTTCCCCCGTCCGAGGGGAAGAAATACTGCCTCACGATGATCGATCGTGCCACCAACTGGGTGGAGTGCATTCCCCTCTCCACCATCACCGCGGACGCCGTCGCAACGGCTTTCCTCTCTCAATGGGTTAGCCGTTACGGTTGTCCGCGGACAGTCACGGTCGATCAAGGGAGGCAGTTTGAATCGGCCCACTTCTCCGAATTGTTACGCTCCCTCGGGATCCAAAGAATCCACACTACCCCTTACCATCCCCAATCCAACGGGAAAATAGAGCGGTGGCACTCGGTCCTGAAACAAGCCATTTCTACATCAGCAAATTCCCCTTCCTGGACGAAATCTCTCCCCTATATTTTACTCAGCCTTCGAACATCCGCCCGTCCTTCAGACCAAACTAGCCCCGCACAAAACGCCTTTAAGGACCCACTACGTTTACCGGCCGACATATTCATCCCAAACCACACCCCGTCAATTAACAGGGAGCCTCTACACTCCACGACACCCACAAACGACACCACATATCCCAAACGCTTTTTCACCACCACACACATGTACCTGAAAGAGCCCGGCATCCATAAAACTTTCCGACCCCTGTATGCCGGGCCCTTTCAGGTCATCCGCACAACACACTCCACCGCTACCCTGTTAATTGACGGGAAGCCCCACACCGTGCCATTGGCACGGTGCAAACCAGCCCCAGTCCTCCCCGACCACTCTCACTGCACCAATCCCACACCCAGCCCTACACCACCAACGCCACACATCGCCTCCATTTCACCCGCCGGACCCCGGCGTCGCCGCCTCTCTCCGCGACGCCCCGGGTACCGGCTCCCACCGGCTCTTCCCCTTCACCGCCACCCTGGCAGTGAAGGGACCCCTCTATCAGACTTCACTAACGTGAAGACTGTTAGAGGGGGTCGCCTCCCTCACTCACACACTTCACACACACACAACCACTCGCCACACACTAACCACACCCAGGAAACGGCGGACTCTCACGACCGCCTCCCACATGTTGACCACATTTTTGCGCACCCCTCAACTTTTGTACATACCTCTGTATCTTCTGTACATACCCCTTCATCTTTTGTACATACTCCTCCATCATCTGTAAATACTCATCCATCAATTGTAAATACTCGTTCATCCCTTGTACATACTCCATCCTCATCATTGTAAATACTCACACTCACATCACCCAATATTTATGCCTTATATCTTATACTCTACTTATTCTACCTTATATTCTACCTTATATTGCCTACCTTATGTTCTACCTACTTATCATCTACCTTATATTCTACCTTATGTTACCTACCTTATATTCTACCTACTTATCATCTACTTACTTATAATCTGCCTATACCATGTTACTACTAGTTTTTAAGGACCGCCTTCAGCTCAACCTCTGTTTGCATCGGCCCTCAGCCCCTGTCACTTTGCGCCTTCAGCTCCTCCTCTTGTTTGCCGTAGCCCTCAGCTCCTGTCATTTTGCGCCTTCAGCGACCACCTCTTGTTTGCCGTAGCCCTCAGCTCCTGTCATCTTGCGCCTTCAGCACCAATATTGGTTCAAACTGGGGGGACCTCTGTCGTGAGTCCCTCCCGGGAACACTCCTATCATATTAAGTTCTCACCAATATCCAAACGCCAAACTAAAGCTCCGTAAATAAAGATATGAGTGGGGACAGGCGACAGAACCCAGGGTTACTCAACCTGGGGCCCCACTACCAGCTCCCAGCAAGGAGCTGGAGGGAGAGGCCCCCAAGTACTATAAAACCCCGGATCCTGGCGCTCAAGCTTCATTCGACACTTCCTCTAACCAGCTCTCTCTTCTCTCTCTTACCTTACCTCCCAGATGATCGGTTGAATACAGCCGCCTGGGAATTTCACCTCCTCTCTCCTCTCTCCTCCTCCTTGTCTAGATGATCGGTTGAATACAGCCGCCTAGACAAGGGACCTCTCCTTTCCTCTCCTTCACCTAGATGAACGGTTGACTACAGCCGCCTAGGTGAAATTCCCTCATCCACCTCTCTCTCCTCCAAAGTCGTAGATGTTCGGTTGACTACAGCCGCCTGCGACTTTTCCTCACCTTCCTTCCACACCACCTCTCTCTCCTCCAAAAGTCGTAGATGTTCGGTTGACTACAGCCGCCTGCGACTTTTCCTCCTTCTCTCTCCTTTACCTAAATTCACTCACTCACCTTCCACGCCACCGTGATGAGAATTTTAAATTCATCACAGGGTGCAACGTCGATTTTTGAAAATGGCTTTTCACAAGACTGACACCGGATGAATTCGGTGATCATGGAATCTGGAAGCTGTTGAAGCTGAATGTACACTTGTACAAGGTGAAGATTCATCATTATTCTCACTGATGCAATTTTGAACGCCCTCAAGATCCACCAGAAACCGATACCCCTCCTTCCCACAGTACCACTGGAGGAAAAGTACCACGGCAGCAAAAGCTCATTTGTCAGGATGCAGAGGTCAGCAAACTCCGTCGCCCATTGGACTGACATTCGTGACGCCACTACCGATCAAATGAAATCCGAATTTCATGTTCTGTGAAGAACCGTGCTGTTTGCTTTTTCAAATTTGTTTCAATTGACTCATAACCGTTGCACATATTTATTAAACGTATCAAAAATAATCGCCAGTTTAGGGTAATGTTGAGAATTCCTAATTTGGCCAAAACGTTCGTATTGTCAAACAAAAGAATGAGTTAGAAGATGAGCAATTTTCAAAATTTTAAGGGGCTCAACTTTGAGTTTATAGGTGTCAAAAATCGGTAAAAACAGGTGAAATTGACAACTGATATAAAATCACTAAAAGCGGTTTGGACGGGTGAGTACAAACAGAAAAATACTATTTTAGTTGTTTTTCATACAGAATATGGGTAAATTTGGGTGGTTGAGGGGGGGGGGGGGGGGTTCTAAACTTGGAAGGGCTAAAATCAATATTAATTTACCTCACGTTGTGTGGGCTGGTGATTCACGGCGGAGGGACTATTTCCACGATAAACACATTTTTTCCCCCAGAAAAGTGGGTCAAATCGCTGTGTGGGACTTTATAAGGGTCAAAATCAATAAAAATGGCTAAAATCACGGAAAAATTAAGTAATTCAACAAAAAGTGGTTTGGTTTCGCGATTTATACCATTTTGGTTTATTAATTTCCATAATAAACCTTTGGAATCGACCACGGAAACATTTTTACCACCCCCTCATCAACCCCTCAATTTTACGGTTTACGTTTCAAGGGACGTAGGATACGAATATCAAATAAAAAAATATGTCCGTCCGTCCGCCGTACACCGTCCGCGGCTTTTGGTTTATTATTCTGTGAGTAGTACACCTATGTAGGTAATCGCTCAGCAAAAAATTTTTATATCACCCCCTCAAAATTTGTTCTTTTACGTTTCAAGGTGCATAGATTCCAAAAATGCAGTGTCCGTCCACCGTCCGCCGTACGCCGTCCGCCGTATCACGTGTAGCGGCTTCATTTTTGGTCTAAAAAATTCGTTCTTTCGCACACATGCTCCATTTGGGCCCTACATGTGTCCCGAAACCTTTCAGCTCAATCGGAATATACCCAGGGATGTTATGACTGAAAATGTGTGTAAAAATAGGTACTTTTTGTGTAAATAATAAACGTTAAAACGTTAGTGTAATATTTTGCAGCGTTTTGTGTTTTAGTAACATGTTAGTAAAATGAGCTTTTGAGGTATCGTTTTCCATGTTTTTGGGGACGACAAGACCGAATATGAAGTCTATTTTGACCAAAGAGTGGAATATTCAGCTCCCAAAATTGATTTTTTATTAGTCAAAAACCTGGGAAATCGTCTGAAATCACCATCAATTCGTATAATAACACTGGAAGTAGTATCAACACGTGGATTAAGACGATGGCACTACCAATAATCAAAGATAAATTGGAAAAAAAAAAAACGCTGCCTGTCACATGGGTTTATTATTCTGTTGGACATACCTACAGAGATGTTGGCTGTATATTTATTTTTTCTTTCATATTAAATAATTGAAATAGCTATTTCTGGTGGTTGCCACCAATTTCGGCCCCCAAAACAAGAATAAGGTAGGTACGCTCCCTTTTTGGTTTATTATTCTGTGAATAATACACCTATGTATTCGCTCAGCAAAAAATTTTTATAACACCCCCTCAAAATTTTTTCTTTTCCGTTTCAAGGTGCGTAGATTCCAAAAATGCAATGTCCGTCCGCCGTCCGCCGTACGCCGTATCACGTGTACAGGCTTCATTTTCCGTCTAAAAAAGTCGTTCTTTCGCACACATGCTCCATTTGGGCCCTAGTTGTGTCCCGAAACTTTTCAGCTCGATCGGAATATACCCAGGGGGGTTATGAGTGAAAATGTGTATAAAAATAGGTACTTTTTGCGTTTTAACAACATGTTAGTAACATGAGCTTTTAAGGTATCTTTTTCCATGTTTTTGAGGACGAGAAGACCGAATATGAAGTCGATTTTGACCAAAGACGCGGAAATTGAGGTTTTACCAAAGGTTTTATGAGTCAAAAGCCTGCGACATCGTCTGAAATCACCATCAATTTGTAGAATAACACTAGAAAAAGTGTCAACACGTGGATCAAGATGATTAAATGGCACTACCAGTGATCAAAGATAATTTGAAAAAAAAAGGAGCGTACCTAATTCGTGTTTTGGGGCCAAAATTGGTGGAAACCACCAGAAATAGCTATTTCAATTATTTTACATGATAAAAACGATAAATGAACAGCCAACATTTCTGTAGGTGTATGTCCAATAGAATAATAAACCCATGTGTGACGTGACGAAATTCCCAAAACAACTGTTAATGTAATAAATTAGAATATTTAATGAAATACGGGCGAATTTCGTCATGTCCCTCCTTCGATTTGTCAACTATATAAACTCTCCAAAATTCGGAAATAATCTCTCTCAGTATGGCCTCAGTCATCAATCCACCGTTTTACCGGGGCCCCCTTTCCTGGGATTCGCTTGGTCGCCCCTCTCCTCAGAGTATGAGATTTTCTTATTAAACGGGGAGTGGGAGGACGGAGTTGACTTGGGAAAGAGAGAAGTCGGAATCTGGACACTTGGCGACTGAAGATTCCCTGGACGACTCTCCTCCTGCTGAATTAAGGTAAGAACTTGGTTCTTCCCTCCTAGTCCAAATTATTAGAGTATCCCAACCTAAGATAAATTCCTAATTGAAAATGCTAAAACGCATCGGGGTTACAGAATCTAGGCACTTAAAGAAACCTATATCTTTTTCAAATTTACCATAATAGTCTCGAAAATCTTGTGGGAAATTGGCCGTTATGCAAATTATTCTTTGTGGTTTGATCAAGTGAGAAGTATTATAAGAATATATGGAGATAGGGTTAGGTTTTTTTTCCCCTTTTAAGTTAACTTTGCCCTCAAGGGGTTTTTTTTCTAACTTAACTCTATCTCCATGCCTAAGAAATAAATGTATAACACTAAAATTAATTCAAATCTTGTGATGGTGGTTCCATCTCAAAGCTCTTTTCTTTGGGGTTTCCGTGAGAGTATTTTCTAGGATTTAGGGGAGAATTTTCCCTTCCCACGTTACTTAACGGAAAAAAATTATTCATTAAAGAAAAATTTATTAATGTATCGACCAAATTGTTAATGTAGGTTCTAGTTAGATCATTTTATAGATTCATCTCAACCCAAAATTGGTGGACATCATCAAAAATAGCTATTTAAATTATTTTGAATACTGTGCTGGGTTTTTTTTTTTTTGACTCGGTCGATGTACAATTATGAGGTTGATTGACCACACCAGTCGTTGTTGTTTTTAACTCCTTTACTTCATTATGCAATATTTCGGCGCCATGATGGCCGCCCTCGTCAGGCACATAAGGTCACCTGTTACAGAAGATATGGATGGAGTCACATTCTCTATTAACTAAAATTGGTAACTGAGTTACTGAAATGGCGCTTATCCTAATAGGTATTTGTATTGTTATGTACACAATGACTAACAACATATTTACAGGAATAATTAACAAATTTAGGGTGTGTAAGTGGGTACTTACAGGTGATGGTTAATCACATGTAGTGAGCAGAGTACATACTGTAGGGGTAGTTAGGTATCATCATTACCCAGGTTGGTGTTTTGGTGTATAGGTGAAATGAAACCTGAGAGAGGTTGGAAACAATGAGTTGTGAAGTCTGATCAAGGTTGAGAATATGGGTTTGAAATTTGGGGAATTAGTAGAGTTACTTACATAGTCACTGATGGTAATAACAACTTTAGTGAAAACAAAGGCTTGTATCAGATGAAAAAGGATGAAATTCCACACGTGTAATGCTCGTCAGGTGCATGAAAACTGAACACTGTTTGTTTGTTTGTAACCTGCTCAGGGAGGTAACCTTGGGTTGTGATGTTACCTTCACAGAGTGGTGGTTGTTTATGGACCACAGAAGGTAGCTGTGGTGGTTGTGCCAGTAAAATACTTAGGTAATAAAAATAAAACAGCTAAAGCCAGGTAAAATGGTAGGTAATAAAAGTAACCTATATATTAAAAAAAAAAAAAAAAAAATTCACTAAAGTTGTTATTACCATCAGTGACTATGTAAGTAACTCTACTAATTCCCCAAATTTCAAACCCATATTCTCAACCTTGATCAGACTTCACAACTCATTGTTTCCAACCTCTCTCAGGTTTCATTTCACCTATACACCAAAACACCAACCTGGGTAATGATGATACCTAATTACCCCTACAGTATGTACTCTGCTCACTACATGTGATTAACAATGTGATTAACCATCACCTGTAAGTACCCACTTACACACCCTAAATTTGTTAATTATTCCTGTAAATATGTTGTTAGTCATTGTGTACATAACAATACAAATACCTATTAGGATAAGCGCCATTTCAGTAACTCAGTTACCAATTTTAGTTAGTAGAGAATGTGACTCCATCCATATCTTCTGTAACAGGTGACCTTATGTGCCTGACGAGGGCGGCCATCATGGCGCCGAAATATTGCATAATGAAGTAAAGGAGTTAAAAACAACAACGACTGGTGTGGTCAATCAACCTCATAATTGTACATCGACCGAGTCAAAAAAAACCCAGCACAGTATTCACTACGGGGACGACCTACAATGGCCCTGATACGCGAGATCACCGAGAGATATGGACGTCACATGAAGGCAACTACCAACCACCTGCTTTTGTTAATGAAGAAAAACACTAAATTAGTTAATCATAATGCATTCCTCACTCAATGCAAACGTAATAACGTAACTCCAAAACACATTTCCAATACTACCGAAAAAATCACCAGCTTAGCATTATACCCACGCTGTCCGCATAACAAAATTCTCAGTAATTTAGCTCGTAGCAATAACTTAACCATATTAAATGCTGAAATCAAAATGAATTGGTGGCAAACACACCAAATTCAGAAGGAAATTGATGCAATTAAAAGATCTATTAGTCAAAACTGTGATCAACCAACTTTTCAGAGAATCTTGGAATATGCTAATGGAGTGTGTGATACATACTCTAGAAAAACTAAAAGACATCAACAGGCGAAGCTTGAACAACTTATTATCCGCAATGGGCACATACCCCCCCAATATCGTAATCAAGAAGAAATAGCATTGAATCAAAAAGCAATCCAATTCAACTTCGTCCCATAACAAGCGCCATAGGCAGCCCAAATTACAACCTTTCAAAATATTTAACCGACATACTCAAACCATACATTGACAGAACCAAATACAACGTTAGGAATTCATTTGAAGTTCTTACCTCATTACAAAATATTACAGTTCCTGACGGTTACAAGCTCATATCCCTGGATGCAAAATCACTGTTCACCACAATTCCAATCAACTTGGCTATCAACACCATCAAATCTTACTGGCCTGACATTAAATCTCGCAACCCCAAACTTCACTATTCTAAATTTCTAGAAATCATAGACTTTATTCTTGACAGCAACTACTGTGTATTTGAAGGCAAATTTTATAAACAAATATCAGGAGTGTCAATGGGCTCCCCCATCAGCCCCATTATTGCAGATTTAGTTTTGGACACAATTTTTGACAAAATAGTACAAAAGTTCAAGAGGGATATCATTTGGGTTAAAAAATATGTGGATGACTCAGCCATAATAATAAAAGAAACTGCCATTGACAGGCTATTTTCCGAGTTCAACAAAGCTTGCAGTAACATTCAATTTACAAAGGAGGAAGAAGCAAACGATTCGTTACCATTCTTAGACATCAGACTCATCAAAAACCAAAACCGAATCTGAACAGACTACTACACAAAACCCACATACTCAGGTCGTATCATACACTTCAACTCCAATCAACCACACCACTACAAAATGAATTGTGCGAACAACCTTCTTCAAAGACGGCTTCTCTTATCAGATCGACAATTTCACAATAAGCACATCGAAGAAGCAAAAGTAATTCTGACAGCCAATGGTTACCCTTATAAGATTATCAAAAAAATCATACACAGAGCCATAGAAAAATTTAATCAACAGAATTCACCTAACCTAAATCAAGTACCTCCAGCTCCACCTACCCTCACCACACGATCTCAAAATGTAAACCCACCAGACCCTCCTCAATTTGGATCTCTCACGTTTGTGGAGTCTCTCTCAAACCAAATCAACAAAAAATTAAAATCATACAATCCAAACATCAAAATTGCATATAAAAACAGATCTAATAACAGTAAATACTTTTCAAAACTGAAAGATGGGGTCACTAAAAATGACCGCAGTAATTTGATATATGAAATCCCATGTCAAAGCTCTTGCGGACGAAAATACTATGGGCAAACCACACAATTAGGCTCAAACCGAATGTCAGGTCACAAATCCAACATTAACAAAGCACTAAGAGACCCCCAGGCTATTCTGAACTCAAATGAGCCGAAAACTGCTCTCACCAAACACGTTGCAGAAACGCAACATGTCCCCCAAATAGACGATTGGCGAATTTGCACTTATGAATCCCAATACATAAAAAGAAATATCAAAGAAATGGCTTATGTTGTTAAAAACCTGGACACAGCCATCAATTTCCGTTCAGATACCAACAGATTAGCAAGAGTGTACCATGGTCTGATTAGTAGGAGCAATCAATAGTTAGTCACTTCTATAGACCCTCTACACGTAGTGTGTAGAGTGTCTATAGCCACCTCGTAGTCACTAAACACAGTTGTTGTGGCGAATTTCGATTTGAATGTACCGCGACGCATTTAGGCCGAAACAATGGACCTTTTTGATTGGCCTGCATCAGCTGAGGCCTCGCGGCTGTCCAGTCGTGGTTGCTATAGCGACACCAATCCATGCCCGCGAGAAATCCCGCGGGCCTCGCGACTCCCCTCCCTCCTTGACTACATCGTCAACAGTCAAGTCCTTCGTCATCTCAAGAATCACAACTCAATATTCAATTCAATCCTTTCATTTTTCATGTAAAAGTTTCAGTACAATACAGTTTTTTCTCTAAATCAAGTTTCTCGCATCACGCATTTTATTTCAAGCTCCGACCAGCTAATTATTACAACATTTTTTGGTGACCCCGACGTGATTTATGCAAGTCCAGACATCGTTTTCGGCCGGTCGCGGAGCTCAACTCATCAACAACATTACATCACAAATCAATTCGCAAGTTTCATCATTCACGTGAGCATTCGTACCTCATTCATTCCTATTCCTTTCCTGATTTTATCATTGTCCTGCTATTGTGTTCAGTTCGTTTTTTGTTGGTTTAATCATTAAACATGCCAGAGTTAGCAACCCTCGTCTCACAACGGGGACGCATAAAGGCTAAACTGACCCGTCTCAAAACATTTTTCGAGAGCATAGCCACAGGCCTCGCAAAAACTCACAGAATTAAAATTACGATTTAAGGATTTTGAAGGAATTATTCTCGAGTTCGGTAGTGTCCAGGATGGTATAGAAGATTTAGATTCGTCGCCAACTCAGCAGGCCGAACGGGATAGTTTCGAAAATTCTTACTTCGATCTAACTGCAAAAATTGTTGATTTCATCGACACACACACCGAAACAAACCCTCATACGGCTGTGGTTAACCTTGAAACCGAATCAAACACATCGCGGCATTCGCATTCGGCTCGTATTAAGCTACCTGCCCTGGACCTACCAAAGTTTTCCGGCGCATACGATGAATGGCTACCTTTCTATGATTATTTCAAGGCCACAGTTGACCAAAACGAAGACCTGTCAGACGTTCAGAAAATGCGATATCTTAAATCTTGTTGTAAGGGAGAAGCTGCAGGGATCATTGGCTCCGTCTCAATAACTGAGCAAAATTACCAAGTTGCCCTTCAGTTACTCGTTGATCGTTATCATAATTTAAATTATATCATTTATCGTCATATTAAGGATTTATTTGATATACCTAAAATTTGTGAGCCATCTGCATCCACAATTCAGAAATTATTGGACGATACCCTCAAAAATTTGCGCGCTCTCGAAAATCTGGAACAGCCAATCAACCAGTGGGATACCTTGATTGTGTACTTGACCACTTCTAAATTTGATCCCGATACCTACAAACTGTGGGAAGAAAAATGGTCAGGTGAGCTTGCATCATTGACAAACCTCATCGAGTTTCTGGAACACAGGTGTAGAGTACTGCATTCATGCAATAACTTTACCTCCAAGCCTCATTCTGGTAATCCACCTCATAAACCGGGCAAGAAAAACGAGCAATTAACCATTAAAGGTTATCGTTCTTGTGTTACCACTCAAGAATCAGGTCAACCCAAACAGCAAATCTGCATACATTGCAAGGGGAATCATCCATTGTATTATTGTCCCGATTTCATTAAACTACCTATCAATGATAGAATCAGTTTTGTAAAATCTCAAACATTATGTTTTAACTGTTTGAGACCACATCATGCTAGCAATGTTTGTAGATCACGCAAATGTCCCAAATGTGACGGATTACATAATTCACTACTCCATAGAGATAAATCAGAGGCCTCCGGTCCTCAAAATAATTTTGCAACTCAGTCAAAGTCGAATGTTCCCTTAACTGCAATGGCCAATCATTCTAATAAAGATCAAGAATCATCTGCAACAACTCACGTTATACTCTCAACTGCTATAATACGAATCATGGATGCCCAAGGTGACCTCATAACATGTAGGGCCTTATTGGATTGTGCCTCACAAGTCAGCTTTATCACTCAAAATTTAGCGAATCGCCTGATGCTCCCGCAGCACACTGTTGACCAACCGATTCGTGGTATTGGAAACTCATCAGTATCGGTAAATGAGTTCATCGCTGTCAAACTGTCATCATTGGATCGTCAATTTCATACAAATTTAAAATTGCTCATTTTACCCAACATAACCGAAAGTTTGCCGTCAATTCAATATAATTCGACAGGAATACCTATCCCATCTCATATACGTCTAGCTGATCCTCATTTTCACACTCCTCAACCCATTGATGTGTTGATAGGAAACGACCTATTCTGGGATTTAATGTGTTCAGGTCATATAAGAATTGCCAATGGAACACTACACCTGCAAAACACCAAATTAGGATGGATCCTGGGAGGAAAGCTGATGGTCGACACCTCACCTCCACCTCTCTCATGCCATATAACCACTATGGAAAGCATTGACCAACAACTCAGACAATTTTGGGAAATCGAGCATTCTCCCCTAAATCGTGTATTAACAGGGGATGAAAAACAATGCGAAAATCATTACATTAATACGACCTACCGTAATAGCTCCGGTAGATATGTAGTGAGCTCTCCATTCAAAAGAGACACTGCAGAACTTGGTGATAGCAGAATCACAGCCTCAAAGCGATTTTCATCACTTGAGAATAGGCTGGGCCGCGATCAAAATTTGCGCACTCAATATGCACATTTTATGGATGAATACGTACGACTCCATCATATGGAACCGGTCATGGAAGATGAAATTCAATCTCCTTGTTTTTATCTGCCGCACCATGCAGTTCTCAAAGAATCGTCCTCAACCACAAAAATTCGCGTTGTATTCGACGCTTCAAGCAAAACCTCCTCAGGAGTATCTCTCAATCAAATCTTAATGGTGGGCCCTGTCGTACAGCAGGGCTTATTTAGCATTTTAGTTCGATTTCGCACCCACAGATACGCACTGACCGCGGACATAGAAAAAATGTACCGTCAAGTAGAATTAGAGCCATCCCAACAAAGACTCCAACTCATATTATGGAGGGAATCACCAGACAAACCCCTGATGACATTCCGCTTGCGTACTGTCACACACGGTACGGCAAGTGCATCATTCATGGCCACTAGAACTCTAGTTCAACTTGCAGACGATTATCAGCACGAATTTCCGTTAGCTTCAGTTGCCACAAAGCGTGATTTTTATGTAGACGATTTCCTTTCTGGTTCTTCGAATTATGACGAAGCCTTCGAGCTACAAAATCAACTTATCAAAATGATGTCACATGGAGGATTTCACCTACGTCAATGGTGCTCCAATGATCCAAAACTCATTAACCATTTGCCCCCAGAATTCCTTTCTTTTGATGATCATGCATTTACTGAAGACACGAGAGTGAAAATGCTTGGTTTGATGTGGAGCCCTATTAAAGACTCCTTTCTTTGGCATGTAAGTGCACTATCAATTTGCAACACAAAACGTAAAATGTTATCAGCCATTGCCCAAATTTTCGATCCTCTTGGACTCATAGGTCCCACTATTGTATGTGCCAAAATTCTAATGCAAAGACTTTGGTCACATCAACTAGAGTGGGACGATTTAGTTCCTCAATGTTTTCAGAGCGAGTGGGATAAATTTTATGAATCATTAGATCATCTTGATAATATTCAAATCCCAAGATTCATTCTATCTCCTTGTTCAGAGGCAATCTACGAAATACATGGCTTTTCGGATGCATCTGAGAAAGCATTTGGAGCATGTATTTATATAAAATGTATAGCATCAAATGGTCTAATGAATGTATCACTCGTCTCTGCAAAATCACGAATCGCGCCCAAGAAACAAACAACACTGCCTCGTTTAGAGCTCTGTGCAGCGCTACTATTGTCTCAGCTCAGTCACACAGTAGTTCAGGCTATGAATTTGGAATTAACCAACACTTGTTTTTATACCGATTCTAGTATTGTGCTAGGCTGAATACGATCTGAATCTTCCCATTGGTCTACATTCGTAGCCAATCGCATTGCACAAATTCAAGAGATTTCATCACCCATGTTATGGTGTCATGTAAGTGGGAAAGAAAATCCAGATGACATCATCTCTAGAGGATGCTTGGTACAAGACCTAGTTCATTGCAATTTATGGTGGCATGGCCCCTCGTGGCTTCAAGACAGTTCGTCACAACGGTCATCATTTTCTGATTCCGTCCCTGAAGAACATCTGCCTGAGAGAAAATCTAAACTCATTTCATGTCTCAGCTTCATACAGGAAAAAGACCTAGTTTCCAGGTATTCAAATCTGCGTCGACTGGTTACAGTCGTTGGATTTTGCTTCAGATTCATAAAAAATCTGATGGCTCCGAAAAGTCTTCGCACAAAATTACGTTTTCTCACTGTAAAAGAGAGACAAAACGCTCTCAATCATGTAATCAAAACAGTTCAAGTCGATTGTTTTCCTAGCGAATATTCGGCTCTCAAATCCAAAAGACCTCTATTAAAAAATACCCTTGAATTGTTACCCTTGAATTGTTTTATGGACAAGAATGACATAATTCGTGTGGGTGGACGTCTCAATCAAGCCAATTACTTAACTACAGATTTCAAGAATCCCGTATTACTATCTCCAAAAAGCAATCTGACAAAATTGATCATTCTCGATGAACATAAGAAAAGTTTACATGCGGGCCCCCAACTTTTATTGGCAATTATACGACAAGCTTTCTGGCCAATAAATGGATCGACTCTTGTGAAGAAAACACTACAAACTTGCATCACTTGCCATCGTCTCAAGGCTCAAATGGCACACCAAATCATGGGAAATCTACCAGCCAACAGGATTACACCATCACGACCTTTTTCAATAACAGGTGTTGATTATTGCGGTCCATTTTTCACCCGACAATCGAAGACTCGCGGAAATATAAGCACCAAATCATACATTTGCATATTCGTATGCTTTTCTACTAAAGCCGTTCATATGGAGCTCGTTGAAGACTTAACAGCAATCGCATTTCTCGCAGCTCTCAGGCGGTTCATTTCACGAAGAGGGAAGCCCAATACAATATATAGCGACAACGCCACTAACTTTGCCAAGGCCAGCTCAGATCTCAAAGAACTCCACGAACTTCTCTCATCACCATCTCACCAAATTAATGTATCTTCGAGCCTAGCTAATCAAGAAATTCATTGGGAATTCATTCCCCCTGCATCGCCACATTTTGGTGCACTGTGGGAAGCAGCGGTAAAAAGCGCAAAATACCATTTAAGACGGGTTGTAGGTTTGACTAGATTAACATATGCCGAGCTCAACACATTAGTAATACAGGTAGAATCATTTCTTAACTCCCGTCCTCTAACTCCTTTATCCTCCGATCCCAATGATCTTTCCGTCCTCACTCCAGCTCACTTCCTTATTGGCGAATCACTAGCTGCAGCTCCTGAGCAAGACCTCACTGATGTCAAAATTAACCGACTCACCCGCTGGCAGCTAATACAGCAAATGTCTCAGCATATATGGTCACGCTGGACACGAGAATACCTGAGCAGCCTCCAACAGCGAACCAAATGGAAGACAGCATCATCCAACCTCAAAATTGGCTCAATGGTCTACATCAAAGAGGAAAACAGTTCCCCTCTCACATGGAAGTTGGGAAGAGTCATAGAAATTCACCCAGGCTCAGATGGACATATCAGAGTAGTGAGCGTCAAAACTTCAACTGGCGTGCTCAAACGCACCATCACCAAGTTGTGCCCTCTACCAGAAGATCATCAACAAGTCAGCGATGATCAGCAACACGAATCAAATCAACCTTGTTGAAAGTCAACTCTTTCAAGGCGGGCGGGATGTTGTGGCGAATTTCGATTTGAATGTACCGCGACGCATTTAGGCCGAAACAATGGACCTTTTTGATTGGCCTGCATCAGCTGAGGCCTCGCGGCTGTCCAGTCGTGGTTGCTATAGCGACACCAATCCATGCCCGCGAGAAATCCCGCGGGCCTCGCGACTCCCCTCCCTCCTTGACTACATCGTCAACAGTCAAGTCCTTCGTCATCTCAAGAATCACAACTCAATATTCAATTCAATCCTTTCATTTTTCATGTAAAAGTTTCAGTACAATACAGTTTTTTCTCTAAATCAAGTTTCTCGCATCACGCATTTTATTTCAAGCTCCGACCAGCTAATTATAACAACAACAGTTATATTTTTATTTCGGTTTCTTCCAATGTTACATTGTTAGTACCCAACATTTATTTTTGTTCCTGTAATGTCAAAATGTAAGTACTTATCCAAAATTTACATTTATGTAGATATATTATGGATCCACCATGATCTGTGGATATTATGTAAACCGATCTCAACTTTGTGACAGTACCCAACATTTATTTTTGTTCCTGTAATGTCAAAGTGTAAATACTTATCCAAAATTTATATTTATGTAGATATATTATGGATCCACCATGACCTGTGGATATTATGTAAACCGATCTCAACTTTGTGACATCACTTTCAAATACATGAATAGGTTTTTTTTGTTTTTTTTAATATATAGGTTACTTTTATTACCTACCATTTTACCTGGCTTTAGCTGTTTTATTTTTATTACCTAAGTATTTTACTGGCACAACCACCACAGCTACCTTCTGTGGTCCATAAACAACCACCACTCTGTGAAGGTAACATCACAACCCAAGGTTACCTCCCTGAGCAGGTTACAAACAAACAAACAGTGTTCAGTTTAGCTAAAGCCAGGTAAAATGGTAGGTAATAAAAGTAACCTATATATTAAAAAAAAAAAAAAAAATTCACTAAAGTTGTTATCACCATCAGTGACTATGTAAGTAACTCTACTAATTCCCCAAATTTCAAACCCATATTCTCAACCTTGATCAGACTTCACAACTCATTGTTTCCAACCTCTCTCAGGTTTCATTTCACCTATACACCAAAACACCAACCTGGGTAATGATGATACCTAACTACCCCTACAGTATGTACTCTGCTCACTACATGTGATTAACAATGTGATTAACCATCACCTGTAAGTACCCACTTACACACCCTAAATTTGTTAATTATTCCTGTAAATATGTTGTTAGTCATTGTGTACATAACAATACAAATACCTATTAGGATAAGCGCCATTTCAGTAACTCAGTTACCAATTTTAGTTAATAGAGAATGTGACTCCATCCATATCTTCTGTAACAGGTGACCTTATGTGCCTGACGAGGGCGGCCATCATGGCGCCGAAATATTGCATAATGAAGTAAAGGAGTTAAAAACAACAACGACTGGTGTGGTCAATCAACCTCATAATTGTACATCGACCGAGTCAAAAAAAAAAAAAACCCAGCACAGTATTCACAATAATTTAAATAGCTATTTTTGATGATGTCCACCAATTTTGGCCCCCAAAACATGAAATAGGTACGCTTTTTTTCTTTTTTTTTCCCAGATCATATTTGATCATTGGTAGTGCCATTTAATGGTCTTGATTCACCTGTTTACATTTTGTCTAATGTTATTATACACATTGATGGTGTTTTCAGACAATTTTCCAGGTTTTTGACTCATAAAAAAAATTTTGGGAGCTGAACAAAAAAAATTTTGGGAGCTGAACATTTGGTAGAACTCAATTTTCCACTCTTTGGCCATAATCGACTTCATATTCGGTTTTCTCGTCCCCAAAAACATGGAAAACGATATCTCAGAAGCTCATGTAACCAACATGTTGCTAAAACGCAAAAAGTACCTATTTTTACACACATTTTCACTCATAACACCCCTGGGTATATTCCGATCGGGCTGAAAAGTTTCGGGACACAACTAGGGCCCAAATGGAGCATGTGTGCGAAAGAACGATTTTTTAGACCGAAAATGAAGCCTGTAGACGTGATACGACGGACGGCGGACGAACATTGCATTTTTGGAATCTGCGCACCTTGAAACGAAAAAGAAATAAGTTTGAGGGGGTGTTATAAACATTTTTTGCTGAGCGAATACATAGGTGTATTATTCACAGAATAATAAACCAAAAGGAGCGTACCCAATCCAAGTTTTGGGGGCCGAAATTGGTGGAAACCACCAGAAATAGCTATTTCAATTATTTCAAATGACAGCAACAATAAATGAACAGCCAAAATTTCTGTAGGTATGTCCAGTAGAATAATAAACCCATGTGACAAGGACTTTGCAGCGTTTTTGGACTCTACGTACCTTGAAACGGAAAAGAAAAAATTTTGAGGGGGTGTTAACAAAAATTTTTTGCTGAGCGAATACATAGGTGTACACGAAAAACCGCGAAATATACACTGTTATCCCGGTTACGGTGATCAAACCATCGTCAGTAACAAACAATAACGTCAGTAATAGTAACGTATGTGATGAGTTATTGCTTGTTACTGACGAGGGTTTGATCACCAAAACCGGTATAACAGTGTATTTTTCGCGTTTTTTCGTGTATTAGTGGAAATAGACTATTTTTCAATAACATTTTTTTCTACAATAACTCCATCTTTTTCTGCGAAATGGGTTCCCACGATTTCTTCGCGCGTGATTTAGTTCGTTCTATGAAACCATTATAATAGCTGCCCACTTTTCCATTAACCAACGCATCGAATCTCCGATTCGATAAAACAATTTAACCATGGTAAGGAAGTACCAGTGAAACCGGCCCTAAAAATACTTCAAGGCATCACACTTGACTCATTGGCGTTGGGAGGGACATTAACAATAATACCTAAATTTACATGGTAATTAAACAATACACATGGTAAATAAACAATAATACCTAAATATACATGGTAAATAATGCACGGTAAATAATACCTAAATGGTAAAATATACATGATAACATGCGTATTTAATGAAATGGTAAATATATATGGTAGATAATAACTAAATATACATGGTAAACAATAAACAATAATACCTAAATATACGTGGTACTTGGAGAATATACATGGTAAATAAACAGTAGTACCTAAATATACATGGTACTTGAACAATACAAATGGTAAACAATAAACAATAGTACCTAAATATACATGGTACTTGAAAAGTATACATGCTAAATAAACAATAGTACCTGAATACACGTGGTATTTGAACAATATATGTGGTAAATAAACAATAAAAGCTAAATATACATGGTAATTAAACAATATACATGGTAAACAATAAACAATAATATCTAAATATACATGGTAATTGAACAATATACATGGTAAATAAACAATAATACCTAAATATACATGGTGATTAAACAATATACATGGTAAATAAACAATAATACCTAAATATACATGGTAAATAATGCACGGTAAATAATACCTAAATGGTAAAATATACATGGTAACATGCGTATTTAATAAAATGGTAAATTTATATGGTAGATAATAACTAAATATAAGTACATGGTAAACAATAAACAATAATACCTAAATATACGTGGTACTTGGAGAATATACATGGTAAATAAACAGTAGTACCTAAACATACATGGTACGTGAACAATACAAATTGTAAACAATAAACAATAGTACCTAAATATACATGGTACTTGAAAAATATACATGGTAAATAAACAATAGTACCTAAATATACATGGTATTTGAACAATATATATGGCAAATAAACATAATATCTAAACATACATGAGGACAGTTCATTTCCCAGCTACGCAGGTTTTTCTTGATCCAGCACTCTCAGGCATTCTGCTTCATGCCTGATTATTTCAGTAACTTCGGGCAGTTCGCCTAGTGTTCATACAAATGAAATTTCTACGTGCCCTTCTTTTCTCACCTTTTTCCCGTTGACACGCAGCCTGCTGATGCGTTCGCCCTTTGGCTTTTCGAACCCTGCGGTGAAAACAGTCGGTTCCCCCCTAACCAGATTCCCAGAGCCACTTAGCCGCCACCACCGGCTCCCACTTAGCGCCACTTCGAGCCACCACTTGCCGCTCACGGCGGTTTACCCTCAGGGGGGAAAACAGAGAAAAACCACAGGCTCGGTTTTTCTCTCAACGATATCCCGAGGATGGCAACGTCTTCAAAAAGTTCCAGTCATGCAGGAAGACCACATGAGCGAATTTTCGATTACAATGACCTTGATTGATGAAGGTTTTTTTTTTTTTTTTTTAGCGATTTTTGACTCACAAAAACTCGAATTTGACCCTCTTTTTTGAAAAACAGTTTTGATCGGGTAATGAATTGGTCTTTCTCAATCTCGAGTCACCATTTTACACAACAACCTTTGGTGAATTTATATACGTATAATAACGCCCTCCACTTGATTTTTGAATTTTAGAACTTCTTAGAAAATTTAATCTGTTTGCGAGTTTTGGTCGACGTGCAATTAGATTTGGCGTTTCAGTACAAGAAGTTTTGAATTTTTTCCGATTCTTTTTCGTTTCAGAGCATTTTGTATCCACCCCTAGATTTTAAGAAAAATTATATATACAGACGTCCGCCGTATCATGCATAACTACTTCATTTTTGGTCTAAAAAATTCGTTCATTCGCACGCAGGCTCCATTTGGCCCCTAGTTGGGTCCCGAAACTTTGCAGTCCAATTGGAACATACCCAGGGGTGTTATGAGTGAAAAATGTGTGTAAAAATAGGGTTTTTTGGTGTTTTAGTAAAATGAGCTTTTGAGGTATCTTTTTCCATGGTTTTTAGGGCGAGAAAACCGAATATGAAGATGATTTTGACCAACGAGCGAAGATTTGAGGTTGTAAAGAAGGTTCAGCTCCCAAATTTTTTATAAGTCAAAAACCTGGGAAATTGTCTGAAATCACCATCAATTTCTATAATAAACTATAAAAAGTGTCAACAGGTGAATAAAGACAATTAAATGACACTATCAATAAACAGAGATAATTTGAAAAAAGAGGCGTAATTCGTGTTTTGGGGGGCCAAAATTGGTTGGACCAAAAGTAAGTCAGATTTGAGTTTTTGTATGTCAAAAAAGCTTTAAAAAAGGTAGGTAAAATAGGCTAACGATCACCAAAAAATGTTATGAAATATTCAAAGAGCTATAGAATAGTAACTCGTGCAGGAAAATACAATATTTCTGCATTCGAATATGCTTTAATATTATAAGCATAAACGTCCTCATAGAAGTGATTATAACACGTTTTTTAGTAGTATTTCATTCATAGCGTTTCAACGGATGGACAGATTCAAATGCGGATTTTTCATAAACCTTCCCGGGTAAACTCTGCGTCAAATGGTACCAGCCGCAACTTTCTTCGTTCAGCCGTTCTCAATTGATGCCGAGACATTATAAGCATAAACGTCCTCATAGAAGTGATTATAACACGTTTTTTAGTAGTATTGCATTCATAGCGTTTCAACGGATGGACAGATTCAAATGCGGATTTTTCATAAACCTTCCCAGATAAATTCTGCGTCAAATGGTACCAGCCGCAACTTTCTACGTTCAGCCGTTCTCAATTGATGCCGAGACATTATAAGCATAAACGTCCTCATAGAAGTGATTATAACACGTTTTTTAGTAGTATTTCATTCATAGCGTTTCAACGGATGGACAGATTCAAATGCGGATTTTTCATAAACCTTCCCAGATAAATTCTGCGTGACATGGTACCAGCCGCAACTTTCTACGTTCAGCCGTTCTCAATTGATGCCGAGACAAACAAACAGACAGACAAACAGACACTGTTTTATTATATGTATAGATATCCGTGGCTGCAGTGAATAATGCGTCAAGTCCAAAAACGCTGCAAATCCCTGCACAACGGTTTATTATTTTGTACAGAATACCCTTCTGTTACAGATCACAGCTCTGTGTATAGATAATCCGTCTATATAATATAATATGTAATATTCTACACATATTATGTAGATCGCGGACTCTCCGTAGGATAGTACCTAACCCCGTACTCGTTACTAGGTACCTACCTAAACCGTTGTGTAATAATTTACCTGTATAGGTTCCCCTTCTACGGAGATAGAATAATGAACCGTTGTGTAATAATTTGCCCATCAATAATACATACTTCAACGGTTGTTCAAGTTGCAAAAGTACCTATCAACAAAATCCAGCCCCTTCTTGGTAGATGAGCCGTTGAGTAATAATTTACCGTTGTGTAATATTTTACCGTGGTGTAATAATTTGCCGTTGTGTAATAATTTGCCATTGTGTAATAATTTGCCCATCAATAATACTTCAACGGTTGTTCAAGTTGCAAAAGTACCTACCAACAAAATCCAATAGTCCATCACTTGCCAAATGAAATAATAATTATCGTAGAACAAACAACTCGACTTCATACAGCCATCCTTGATTATAATCAGGTGCTCCTTAGTGATGAAATCCCGGCCGGATTTATACCGTTTGATTCACGATCGTGTTGACGAAGCTTTTTGGTGCACACGAACGGCTGGACGAACAGTGCTCCGGGTGGTCTTAAAAAATTGTTTAGCTCAAGACAAATTTAATAACGTAAAAAAAACCATACCCTTCGATCTAAAGTTTTTGAGATACGGCGTTCTGAAAATTTCAACCCCTATTTTGAACCCCTTAGAGATGACTCACAGTAACGTCGAGCTTCGAGGACCAACTAGACCCCGAACGGAACCTATAACCCGAATTTCATCAATTTTTATTCATGGTAACTAAGAAAAGTGGCCCGTACGGCGTACGGCGGACAGACAGAAATATTTTTATTGCAGTTTCGGATTCTACATACCTTGAAACGTAAACCATCAAATTTTGAGGGGGGGTAAGAATTTTTTTTTCTTGCTCGATTCCAATGGTTCATTATTGAAAATAATAAACCAAAATGAGATTTTTGTCAATTCGCAATTTAAAGTTTGACAGTTCACGCTAAATCCTGTAATTGCGGCAATAATAATTTTTCTTGGTGCTTATTGTATTTCAAAACTAATAATGTCACCCTTTTAAATTGGTTTTTCGTTTAAAACGAAGTTTACTCCCTAGTATTCAACAATAAAGTTAGTGACCTTTGGTTTAGTGACATTTGGGACCTGGCCCGTTGTACACTCCTGAATTTCTTCAGTTCGGACTTGACATCGATGTTAACTTCGAAAAACGTGATTCTGCAGGTTCTGATAAACTTAATGAATTCACAGATGATATAGGTACCTGAAAACATTCTCATTTATTTCTACGAAAATACTGGAAAAACTATAAAGAATTTTTTGTACAATGAAAAATTAGATTTCAATCAGTAAGTAGGTACATGATTGATGTTAATAATACGAGTAGGGCCCTACAACAAGATGCATGGAACATTGCTACATAATACAAGAAACAAGGGTGAGTGCCTAAAATGCAAAAAATACGGAAAAATACCCAAACAATCATTCTCAAAATACACCAAATGCAAAGAAGTCTTAGGTCTACTGGTAACTTCAGGTAAACGAAAAAGTTCATTCTGACTCTTCATCGTCCGTGCCACAGTTAAAGTTCCCAGCGCTGTTCGTTGTAGGTAAAGCTTTATAAAAATCGTGGAACACTGGCAAACACTGGAACACTGTGTCATGTCTCGCTAGTCGGACTTGACACGCTATACACTGCTCCAGGTACACTTTGATGAACATGACCCAAAATACACTAGTGCACCGCTCGGTGAGAGATGCCAGTAGGACTAGACACGTTGTTTCCGGATGAGAAGTGGAGCGTCTGGGAAGTATTAGTGGACTTGACATACTATTCACTGCAGCCACAGATATATAATGAAAATGTATATCACCGTTATCATTACTGAGTACGAGGTTCTAATGGATACTAATAACTGATTCATTATACTCGCAGTATGATGAACACCAATTAGTGACGGAATGTACTTTATTGGAGTAGGAAGGCGGAGATGAGAGACGTAGTAGGCGGACAAGAGGACGGAAGAAGGAGAAGGAAAAGGAAGAGGAAGGAAAGAAGAAGGCGAGCGAGGGGGGACCGAGGAAAACTCCTTTAGGTCAATACGACGATGGACGGAAGAGCGCAATGAGTCCTGCGCCCTGAGTCTTAATTATTCCCCTCCATCTAATTGGGCTCGCTCGTCCTCCTCCTTCCCGCTCCTTCGCTCTCTTCAACCCTTTTCCTTCCACCAGGGTTTCTTTCTTTTCTCTCGCCGCGTATCAGCCCTGATGAGGAGGGTGCAGCGGAGGTGGACTAAGTCTTGGTGGTACGGTGGAGGGAGGGGGGAGGGGATTTGTTTCTAATTGGAGCCCGCCGACCACGCCCCGGCCTTCTCCCTTCCGTGAACTCCTCGGGGAAACTCCCTGAAGAGAGAGAAAGAGAAAGAGAAATAGTGGTATCGGGGGGGGGGGGGGGGGGAGATAAAGAGATAATCCGAGTTGGAGAGAGAGAGTACGAGAGGGGATGGAGGGGGTTACTGTGGAGAGGGGAAACAGCTTGACCGCTGGCCGGTTTTGCAGTGAAGAGATGGCGTGAGGGGTTGCTGGACGTACTGACTGTGGACCCCCTGCATGTATCGCCCTCTACGTCATTACCTCCCCTCCTGTATCCCTCCTGTTACCTACATGCATAACAAACATAACAAAAACCTCATCTCTGTTTCACTATATTCCTTGCATATTATACAAATACTTGTATTCAGCATAAGTATTATATAATATAATACAAATAAAAGTATTACCTATACAATACAAGTATTGTATAATACAAATACAATATATAATACTTGAATATATATAATATATATAGCTTTTTCAAATTGAATTCGTCCTTTTACAAAACGAATTCGTCCTTTTATAAAATGAATTCGTCCTTCATAAAGAGGGACCAAATCTTGAAGGTAACCAGACCAAATGATATGCAGATACCTTTTCTCGAAGAATAATAATTTATTGCATTTGTTTGCATAGTTAATAAATATGTAATAGAAGAAATTTACAAAGTTTACAAGGAATAATTTATACAAGAAATTTACAGAAAGTTGGCAAGACATTCATACAAAGCCAATGTAAGGAAGCTCCATTGAGAAGATGTGCGGGAGATAAGGAATGACATGCAGAAGATTTCCGCGCCCTTGCATAAAGACCGCATGCCTACCGCCACCGTTTTCCAGAGCCCCAGACGCCGCCCTTATTACCTTCAAGATTTGGGCCCTCTTTATGAAGGACGAATTCATTTTGTAAAAGGACGAATTCATTTTGTAAAAGGACTAATTCATTTTGAAAAGGGACAAATTCGTTTTGAAAAAGGACGAATTCATTTTGTAAATGGACTAATTCATTTTGTAAAAGGACGAATTCAATTTGAAAAAGCTATAATACTTGTATATATAAAATACAATACATAATACTTGTATATGCAACACAATATTGTATAATACAAATACAAGTATTATACTAATACTTGTATTCAGTGGGTCACCAGACCAGAACACAAAACCAACAGATATGTCTAAAAGATACCCCAAGGCAACAACACCCTTCCCTTACTTACTGACAAGAGTAATATTCAGCAAAGCTTATCTCTTTTAATCAACACTCTATCGTCCTAGGAAAACGGGGACAATTTCTACTGCAAATTACCCACAGAATTCATGTTACAAAAATATAGTAAACTAAAATACAACAAAACAGCCGGCCCGTAGGCCGGTACCTGCTTGAATGGAGAAGTTATCGACTAGAAGCTATGGTAGGTATCTGTGTGTTAGGACGCAGATCAATCCACAAACAGCAAACAGGACAAAACGCACGTAGTACCACAAATACAAATCTGTCATCGGAACCGGACCGAACGCAAAACGTGCAAAATTTGACGCCAAAAAAATTGAAAACTGACAGGCAGAGAAAGCGAATGTGATTCAATGGAGTGGAGTGGAAGTTCTCAGCTTAGTTGTCATGTGTAGATGTCGGACGTGATTCAGGACAACAAAAACAAATCAGAGGAAGAAACATCTCGTATTGAGATAACAAATTGAATCGAAGGGTTCGAATCGATTGTGAAATGAACGATTTTGGGGTTGAAATCAGATTATGGAGCTGGGGCCCAAAGTGGGCGTGGCGAAAACAGCATTTTTACTCAACTGAGCATGCGCGGATGGGCCACTTTTCTTGGTGTCCATGGGAGCACTAGGTCCCAGGACCCAGAACCTACCTTCCAGTTTCAGGAGCCTGGGTATCGATTTCGACTGCAGGACATCGATTCTGTCACTTTATTCCGATAACATCCTTGGCCTATGGAGCTAACAAGAAGAAACCACCATGGAACCTCTGCTGGGATGTTGAATATCCATAGCCAGAGAAATCTGGCGAGTCGCTGTTGAACTTTGTGAAAAATGCTAGGTACAGTGTAAGGAGGAAAATTCAGATGCCAACTGAACAATGTTGTAGGTCTTTATAGTGTTTTCGGGTACCGGGGCAGTGGCCCAAGTGGCCTTATGGACGCATCGCCGCTGCTTGTATTTATAGCTGGAAACGCCCAGGCGACAGTATTCGTCAATGCGCCTGGCGTCAAAAGTGGCCCACTCAAATTCAAATTAGTCGGGGATTTGTTGAAATCAACAACAATCCGTTCGCGAAGGTAGGGATGGCAAACAAAAATCGGAACATCGATGTATCGATGGTTGTAAATATCGACAAGCAACCATCGACGGCAGCAAAACATCGGAACCAGAACATCGATATTTTTGAAAAAAAAAAAAAAAAATGCAGGTTTTTCCTTCGATGTTTCTATTTAAGGTTTATTGTTTTATATCAATGACAAAATCCACCCCGAGGGCCACTTTCGAGAAAAAAAATTTATGTCGATGTGTTTATACTATAAACATAATATATATATCTGTTTTTGTCAAAAATATAGTTATCATGAACAGCGTTACAATTTATTTTCTGATGATGAAGAAAGAACAAGCGAGAATGATTCTTAGTTACCTACATATTGTCAAGATAACGCTTGTGATGCAACATGAAAATGTCTCACTGTGTTGCGGACTTGTACGCAAGCGTTTTATGTTTAAATCAAATCATATTGAAGAACTAATACATCATTAAACTAATCATCTCCTACCTTACAAAAAAGTTGTGATTCCATTTTCGGATTCAACGTACCTACTACTATCTACCTTGAAACGGAAGTACCATCAAATGTTGAGGAGGGGTTACATTTTTAGGTATATGAAGTTAAATTCGCATGGAAAGCAGATTAGTGGGTATGGAAAATTGTCAACACTTCTCATAGATCGTTACATGTTAATAAAAAAAATCATTATTATTTATGTACAATACTAATTGAGCAGGCAAAAAATAAGTAAAAAATGTGATTCCAAATAATGCTATACATATAAATAAAGAAGATTCGGTAGGATTTGCAGCATTTCAAATAAAGTAAATCTGAAAAAGCTTATGGCAAATATGAACCATCGATATATCGATATTGTGAAACATGATGTTTTGAAACATCGATGGCATGGAAAGATCGTCTAAAAACCATCGATGGAAAAACATCGATGAACCGTTGCCATCCCTACGCGAAGGAAACAAAAGTGGAAGAGGTTCATGGAAGAGGAAGGGTTCATGTCGGAAGAGGACGTTTCGGCGATTATACCACAGCCTTTGTCCGTCTCAGGATACCGCTGATCTCGTTGAGACCATCCTCATTAGTTCAAGCGGTTTAGACGGTATTAGGTAACAGAAGAAAACACTTAGGAGTTTTACCTATAAGATACGTTCCAGTCGGTATTATAAAAAACCTATAACTACCTACCGTAAAGCTGGGTTTACATTGAGGCGTAATTGAAATGCTAGCTTATTTTAGGACAACACCAACAAACATGATCTACACGAACCAGAATTGTAATAATCTCAAGAGGATACAGCGAATACAACTCAATGAATCAGACTGCCGAACCACGTCAGTCTAAGAACAATAGACACTGCTTGGTTACGTTTGGTAGCAACTATGGGGTTACTACCATCCACTACTCCCCTCTTCGGGGAGCATACGGCCTTCATTGGGGTAAGTCCTCTTCGTCGAGATTTGGTTGGATGTTCTCCTCGATGTCGAGCGCTACTGTACGTCCCCTCAAATGGTCCGCATGTTTGTTGGTGGTTCTTCCATCAATCATCACCTCGTATAGAGTGGAACCAAGCCTCCTCATGATCGTTCCCGGAACCCAGATCTTTTTGGTTTATTATTCTGTGAATAATACACCTATGTATACGCTCAGCAAAAAATTTTTATAACACCCCCTCAAACTTTTTTCTTTTCCGTTTCAAGGTGCGTAGAAGTAGTATATAAAATGGGTCTTCTGGCCCGATTTTGAGATGAGGCCTCTGGCCCCGATTGTTGAGCTGGGGCTTCTGGCCCGACCGTCGAGCTGGGGTTTCTAGCCCGTCAACTGAAAGCGAGGCATTGGGTGTCGGGAACCAAACTCTGAATTTTCAAGCTTGAGAAAAAAAAAAATGAAAAATGAAAAAATAAAATAAAAATGAAACAGGTGAGAGAAAATTTTTGTTTGAGATCGCGCGAAAAAACCTTGATGGCAAGGTGTGGTTGATTGATTGAATCTCGCAGCGAGCTTTTATTTCAAAATAATCTGGATCCCAGTTTCTCCCGGGGATCCCTGACGGTAGAATTAAAACCCACTCGAGCTCCTTGTCCAGCGGTCCAGACGTGCTTATCGACTTCCTGAGTGATCACTTAGTCATCAAAAAAACGCAGCAGGACCAGTGAGTTGCAAAGAGCGGTACAGATCGGATCGGATAGACATTTATAAGCGTGCTAGTGTCCTTTTCAATCATCAAGTAGGTACCTACATATTATCAGTCAGTTCGAACAAACGGTTTATGCACGGGAGTGAACAACAAAGTGGTTTTTAGTGCAAATTAAAGGTTCATGGATGGATTACCACGTCACAAGGTAAGGTTTAAACAGTTTACCCCTCCCACCACACACAGCTTGTTCCTGATTGGTTCATAATGACGTCACTTTCTATCATGATTATTGCTTGATGTTGATTGGCTAATAGTGACGTCACTATTGCTTGATGCTGATTGGCCAATCAGTAAACCGTCGAGTTTCGCCAGGGTAAAGAACAGCACGTCTCGGTATCAAACAGTATTGTTCGGACCGTCGAGTTTCGCCAGGGTAAAGAACTGCACGTCTCTGTACCCATAAGTACCTACTGTTCGGACCGTCGAGTTTCGCCAGGGTAAAGAACTGCACGTCTCGGTACGAACCATGCCTCCAAAACGCGAGATGCAAAACTCTTCCTCTAAAACAACCCGTCCTTGTAAGGATGAAAATAATGCAGCATATAAATATTGTAGTATATGTTCGTTATATAGATCGAAGAGTCAATTCGCACGACATTTAAAATCGAAAGCCCATAAAAATAATATTATTAAAAATGAAAAAAAATATAGTAAAAGCTATTTTGATCCTAAAGCTGAAGCCTCTGCTATTTCTCTTACTAGGAAAAATGATACAAGGGTAAACCCTCAACAGAAAAGCCTTGATTTCACACGTTACATGAAATTACCCGAATACACAGATAGTTTAACACCGTTTATCAGTAGAAAACCAACAAGACCTGCCAAAGTCGCTACAAGCCGTGCTTCTGTTCCACCCCAGGATCTGCCTGAAGATTTATTACAATATTACAATGTTCCAACCATGATAACGCCTTTCACTGATACTCCTCCCCACACAAATCTTCTTTTCCCTTCCCCTCCTGTAAGAAAAGTCCACCCAGATAATAATCGAATTGTTGGTTTGTTGGGTGAAAATCCATGCATCTCTAACAAACCACCTAAAACCTTTGAGCAATTTAGGGGTTGTATGACAAATTTGTCTGGCAGTACCACTATTAAATCAAATCCCGAGGAAAAAATTAATTCCCATGAATCGAGAGAGGATGCTCTGAAACGTATTTCTAAATCGATATTTGATGCAGATTCTCAAGAGGAACTTTCCACACCTCACTCTCCGCCAAAAGAAATCCTAGCAGATAAGGATAGAATCGTAATCAAATTAGTTAAAGACCCTATTACTAATCAATATAAGGTTAGTAAAAACTCCACAGACATACCCCCTAATTCTCACACTGATGGTCCCTCTCTAATGAGTGTGAATTCTAAAAAACATTGTTCTACATGTAATATTCTGGTGACAAAATCAAATTGGGCTCGGCATATCAAATCTGTAAAACATGTAGGCTCCCAGAACTCTATGATTCCAAATACTTCCCCTCCTCAGATGCAAGATAAAAAAATATGTTCTTCCTGCAATTTGTCGGTAACAAAATCAAATTGGACCCGTCATATCAAATCCAAAAAGCACATTAGCAACACCGTATCAAATCAAGAAAATTTGAATGATGCGTTTTCAACAGAAGAGGAAATCACCATCAACTCTCAGTTCAAAAAGATTATGTGGACTTATATTAAAGGTTCCATTGACATATCTGCATTCTTGGAGTCGTTAAAGAATCCGATGATAGACAAACTCATGGAATATTGGGTTTTGAATCCATCAATCAAATTGCAGGTAAGCCTGGAAGCAACTTATTCTCGTGAAAAAATTGACGGGGAAACCCAATACACAGAAATGTACTTCCATACAAAATCTGACGTTATTACTACAAATATTAATTTAAATGATGTTATAGAACAAAAATTTGATGATTTAAAACAAAGAGAATCACAGCACCAACCTGCAGCAGGCTCAGGGTGGTCATTATATAGACCTAAAAGACTTATTCTGAGCTTGAGCAAATATAACCCTTTGAGTGGTAGTTCTTACATAGAGTTGCCCAAATGGATTTCAGATAAAAAAGCTTGTGTAAACGTTCATAATACTTCGGATAATTTGTGTTTTGCTTATTCTATATGCTGTGGTATTAATGACAAGAGGAAAAACCCTCAGAATGTTAGCCATTATAAACACCAAGTAAAAGATGAAATATTCAGAGGATTTCAATATCCCATGACACTTGATAATATCCCCAAGTTTGAGAAAAAGAGTCAAAATGGCTACCCAGGATATCCTAGTATGGCTATCAATGTTTATGAGGTCTCAGGGAAAGAAATCAGACCTATTGTGATATCAACTCAACGAGCTGCTGAAAAAGATATAGATTTGTTATACTTGGTTAATGAAAACAATGGTCATTATGTATACATAAAAAACCTATCTCGATTAGTTAGGACGCAAATCACCAAGCATAAGCAAACTATTGAAATTTGCAGAAGATGTTTGGTTTCTTTCAATAGTAAACGGCAACTTGCTGAGCATTCGGAATATTGTGGTGAGCATCAACCTGTGAAACCCACTATGCCGACAGAGGGCAGCACATTAGAATTTCAAAACTTTATCAACAAATTCGAACACCCATACGTTATTTATCTCGATTTTGAATGTTTATTGCATGACCAAAAAAATAATAATAAAAATGACCAAAATGAATCCTTTACAATGAAAACTAAAAAACATATTCCTTATGGATTTACCACATATTTGGTATCTAGGGTGGATGGGAAAATTCACAAACCTTATTGCTATAGGGCAAAAAATCAAGCTGAACTCGAATACGTACCCCTCAGGCTCATTGAGAAACTTCATGGAATATTGAAATTTATCGCAAAAAAATATGAAAATTCAAAACCGATGAAGTTAACCGATGAAGAGGAAAGACATTTTCAATTATCAAACGTATGCCATATTTGTGATAAAGAAATTGAACTAGGAACAACAAAAGATAGAGATCATTGTCATCTGACCTCAAAATTTTTAGGAAGTTCACACCCCGAATGTAACCGACGCAGGCAACTCGTTACAAATATTCCAGTTGTTTGCCACAATCTATCTGGTTACGACTCGCATCTCTTCATAAAAGAACTATTCAATTATGGAAATGAAAAAAATCAAACTACAGTGCTCGCTAATTCTGAGGAAAAGTATATAACCTTCTCAAAGAACATGGTTAAATTGAGAAAGGGATACTTGAAATTGAGTTTTATTGATAGCTTTAGATTCATGTCAAGCTCTCTCGAGAAACTAGCGCAGAATTTGAAACCAGAAGAATTCTCGCATCTTAATGCATTTATCAAGGATAACTCTGTTTGTGGGAAATATTTTCATAGAGAGAAAAATGATGAAAATAAACTGTTTAGCATCCTAAGAAGAAAAGGGGTATTCCCTTACGAGTTTGTGAACAGTGTTGAAAAACTTGATCATGATAGAACACTTGCTCCTGAAGATTTCTACGATTCGCTAAACGAATCGAATATAAACTCCAATGATTTCAATCATTACCTCCACGTATGGAATAAACTGAAAGTCAAAAGTTTAGGAATTTATTCTGATTTGTACAATATTCAGGATGTTTTGCTGCTAGCAGATGTATTCGAAAATTTTCGTAACGTTTGCTTAGCTAATTATAAACTTGATCCTGCACATTACACCACAGCTCCATCACTTGCTTGGGATGCAATGTTAAAATCAACGAAAATAAAACTAGACCTAATTGTAGACTATGATATGTATTTATTAATTGAAAAGGGTATTAGAGGAGGTATTTCCCAGTGCTCGAAAAGATACGTGAAAGCCAATAACCGGCACATCAAAGATTACGATGATACGAAACCGGATAGTTATCTAAGTTACATAGATGCGAACAATTTGTACGGGTGGGCATTATCCAGGTCACTCCCGTACAGAAAATTTGAGTGGGTTCCTCCAACGCTTCATGATATTGAATCTTGGAAAAAAATAATTGAAGGATACCACGATAACAATCAACAAGGTTATATATTCGAAGTTGATTTACATTATCCTCAAAGGCTTCATGATTCACACAGAGATCTCCCATTAGCTCCAGAGCACTACAACCAGAAGTTGTGTACGACCCTCTACGATAAAAAACGATACGTTGTACATATTGATAATTTGAAATTGTATATGAGTCAGGGTTTAGAAATTACAGCCATTCACCGCGTTATAAAATTCGAACAAAAACCGTTTATGAAATCCTACATAGATTTTAATACCTCTAAACGAGCTAACTGCTCGAACGATTTCGAAAAGGATTTCTATAAGCTTATGAATAATTCCGTATTTGGTCGCACAATGATGAATTTACGTAAACGTCAAGATATTAGGCTGTGCAACGAAAAGAAGGCATCCAAATTAGCGAAAAAACCAACGTTTTCTAGATTTACGATATTCGATGAAGATTTCCTAGCGTGCCACATGACCCGAAATAAAATAAAATTTAATCAACCCCTATACTTGGGATTTTCGGTTCTCGATTTATCCAAACACCTGATGTATGATTTCTTCTACAATAAACTAAAACGATACGATCCTAATTTAAATCTTTGTTACATGGATACAGATTCGTATTTCGTAGAAACAACCATCGATCCCCATCAAATAATTAAGGAGAACTCGGATGAATTTGACACGAGTGACTATGATAAAACACATACCTGTTACAGTTCAAAGAATAAAAAGGTGATTGGGAAATTTAAGGATGAGCTGAACGGTGCTCATCTCTCTGAATTTTGTGGCTTGCGATCCAAATTATATAGTTATTCGTACGTTGAAAAAGAGGATGAGGTTTCTAATCAGGTAAAATGTAAAGGGATAAAAAAGAATATTGTAAAACAAACTATAGGAATGGATGATCTAAAATCATGCCTCTTTGAGGGAAAGGAACAGTATCGTAAGCAAAATTTGATACGTAGTTATAAACATACCTTATACTCAATAACAATGAACAAAAAAGCTCTCAATTCGGATGACACCAAACGATTTACTGAGGAAAATAAAATTAGTACTTTGCCTTGGGGTCATTACAAAATGCTAAAATGAATTGTATAATAAATATATTAGGTATTTTGCACGTCATAGGAAAAACAAATCTCACACAAAAAATATTCTTGAACAATATTCTCAACGGGTGAACCTCCTTGCACGAGAAGACCTCGGAGAGCCAGAACTCGGAGTAGTCTCGAATCGAACACGTCTTGTTCCCTTCATTTTGAACCTCATTTTCTATGTGTTGGTTTTGTAAATGCATACTTATAAGAAGATAGAACATAAAACAATAATGTCACTCTTCAAGATATCCGGTACAGGCTCAAAGTTGAGCTTACGGATGGAGCATCCTATTCATTTGGATGAGCATAAGGATTATTCCCTCGGTCTTTTGGGATTTTATGGTAAAAATTGTATTGAAAATATTTCTGAACCTATACAAAGTGGTGTTTACAGGAAGTGATGATGATGATGAGCGAACATTGTACATAGGTAGTGGGAATTACTCGATAGAAAAGATTGAAAATATGCTCATAGGTTTTATTAAATCGAATTATACAAATCTTGCAGTGCTTGCTAGTAATAAAGATCTGTATTATCTTCGTGTAAACGAAACAACTGCTAGAGTTGAAATGAAGATGCCAGTTGATGTTGGTTTGTTCCCTTCATCGTCTGAACATCGTAAAAATTTAGGTTATTTGTTAGGGTTCTATCAAAGAAAATCAAATGTCTCGTTTTATTTTAAATCAAATACTCACTGTGAAGCAAACTCATACCCAAGGTTGGAACCTTTCAAAGTTATTGAAATTCATTGCAACTTGATCAAGCCTGCTGTTATTAATCATCAGAATGATCCTCATTCCCACCAGGAAGCAGATATCCTACACATGTTCTATCCTAAAACTGAGCAGATTAAATTTGGTTCCCTGATTGCAGAACAACCTGTTCAAATTAACTACCTTGATATCAATAAGAGCGTGAAGTCAATTCAGAAAATCGACTTGGTACTCAAGAACGAATCTGACACCGAAATCAATTTTTTGGGAACTGATTTGACTGTGTACCTGAAATTAATCGAAAAATGATAGAACGTAATGTTACCCCACAAATTTTTTGTTTCAAATGTAAGAAAAAAACTGGTAATGTAAATACTTCATCAGTTCAGACAGCAAATGGCTCCTGGAGGTATCTAGCAAAGTGTAAAATATATGCAATACTCAGAAGAGTAAATTTTTGAAGCGTGGATGGAAAAGCAACCAGAATGGTATGAACACGGGTGATATGCAAATTGAAGCAGTAGAGATGCATAAACCAGTCATAAAAAAATTTCAAAAGCGTAAAATTGTGACTTTAGGGATCGATGATTTATGGGCAGCAGATTTGATTGTGATGACTAGCTACTGTCATGGTAACGACGGATATAAGTATTTGCTTAATGTTATAGATACATTTTCAAAGTACGTATGGAGTGAGCCGTTGAAAAAGAAGGACGGTCCGACGGTTGCTGCTGCATTTCAAAATATCATAGCCAGAGCAAAGAGTGTTGGGCATTCATCTCCCAATCTCCTTCACACTGATAAAGGATCAGAATTCAAAAACAATAATTTCAAAGCAATTCTAGATAAAATCTCGATTAAATTATACCACACGGAGAATCTGGAGAAATCTAGCATTATTGAACGTTTCCATAGAACAACGCTGAATGGCAAGATGAAAATTCGTTTTCACGTTAATCAAAATTTCAGATGGATCGATATACTGCAAGATTTAATTGATGAGTATAATCATAGCTATCACAGAACTGTTCGGATGAAGCCTGCTGATGTGTGTAAGGATAATGAAAAGATCATACTAGAGTTGGTGGTCCCTCAAAATTCCACAAAGATTCGATCAGACATTGAAGTGGGTGATCGTGTAAGAATAACCAGGGACAAGAAAACATTTAGCAGTAAGTACGGAAGTAGCTGGACGAAAGAAATTTTTGTTGTGGATAAAATTGTTTACACAGAACCTATAACTTTCAAATTGAAAGCATTGGATGGTGAAGAGATTGTAGGATCGTTCTACCGAAAAGAGCTTTTAAAAACAGCACTATAACTTTTTTAAATAAGATAAGATGGAACACCTCGTTACAATGAAAAATCCACCAAAGAGAAAAAACAAGTATATTGTTACTCCCTACGACTCTGTGCTGCAGGAGAACAGACAAAAATTTCCAGATATCATGAGGGCGATAATTGTTGGTTCAAGCAATTGCGGTAAAACTACGTTGCTCATGAATTTCATATACAAAAATTGGATTGATTTTGCTTATTTGTATATATTTAGTAAGTCTCTCAACCAACCTCTCTATCAGAAATTATTGGATCGCTATCATGCTGCTGAAACTAAACTCGGACAGGAAATCTGCTTCTCTTCTGATAATTGTGAAAATATGATTTCTGTTGATGAATGTAAGCCTGACTCATTAGTCGTTTTTGATGACTGTCTTCTAGAGAAACAAAAGGAAATAAAGAATTATTTCACAAGAGGACGTCACAAGCGTATATCCTGCATTTATTTAGCACAATGCTACAACCTAGTTGATAGGCAGGTAATCCGTAATAATGTCAATCTTGTTTTTGTATTTTCACAGAATAAACATTATTTGAAAAACATATATAACGACTTTGTTGCTGGCGATATGTCGATTGAGGAATTTTCTGTTCTTTGTAAGCAGTGTTGGGAAAAGAAACATGGGTTTATAACTATTGATTTAACGAAGAAAAGAGATTGTGGAAAGTATCAGTGTCAGTTGAATGAAATCCTATCACCCCTCAACAAAAGAGCTGTTGAGTAATGTGACACCTCATCGATCCCTGAACGTTGTTTGAACGTTAATTCTCGTTGTTTTATCGATCACCGAACGTTGTTTGAACGTTATTTGTCGTTGTTTGAACGTTATTTGTCGTTGTTTGAACGTTAATTCTCGTTGTTTTATCGATCCCTGAACGTTGTTTGAACGTTATTTGTCGTTGATTGAACGTTATTTGTCGTTGTTTGAACGTTATTTCTCGTTGTTTTATCGATCCCTGAACGTTGTTTGAACGTTATTTCTCGTTGTTTGAACGTTAATTCTCGTTGTTTTATCGATCCCTGAACGTTGTTTGAACGTTATTTGTCGTTGTTTGAACGTTAATTCTCGTTGTTTTATCGATCCCTGAACGTTGTTTGAACGTTAATTCTCGTTGTTTTATCGATCCCTGAACGTTGTTTGAACGTTATTTGTCGTTGTTTGAACGTTAATTCTCGTTGTTTTATCGATCCCTGAACGTTGTTTGAACGTTATTTGTCGTTGTTTGAACGTTAATTCTCGTTGTTTTATCGATCCCTGAACGTTGTTTGAACGTTATTTGTCGTTGTTTGAACGTTAATTCTCGTTGTTTTATCGATCCCTGAACGTTGTTTGAACGTTATTTGTCGTTGATTGAACGTTATTTGTCGTTGTTTGAACGTTAATTCTCGTTGTTTTATCGATCCCTGAACGTTGTTTGAACGTTATTTGTCGTTGTTTGAACGTTATTTGTCGTTGTTTGAACGTTATTTCTCGTTGTTTTATCGATCCCTGAACGTTGTTTGAACGTTATTTGTCGTTGTTTGAACGTTAATTCTCGTTGTTTTATCGATCCCTGAACGTCGTTTGAACGTTATTTCTCATTGTTTTATCGATCCCTGAACGTTGTTTGAACGTTAATTCTCGTTGTTTTATCGATCCCTGAACGTTGTTTGAACGTTATTTGTCGTTGTTTGAACGTTAATTCTCGTTGTTTTATCGATCACCGAACGTTGTTTGAACGTTATTTGTCGTTGTTTTATCGATCCCTGAACGTTGTTTGAACGTTATTTGTCGTTGTTTGAACGATCCTTGAACGATTGCTCAATATATAATAAGAATGCCAAGATGGACGTGCAAAAATTGAATGCTGAAGCCAAAAAAGCTCGTGAGCTGTCCCGTATTGAGAAAGAGTTAGTAGCGAAATTCAGACGGGCACAGACGAAGATGCGTGATCGTAACAGATTTAGACATGAGGAATATAAACCTATAACATCTGCTATTCAAAATCTAATTGAAAAAGAGGAAGCTAATGATTATAAACCTATAACAGAAGCAATTGAAAATCTACAAAAAAAGGTTGAAAATCAGTTAGTACCTTTTCAAAAATCGATAACTTTTCTCCCTCAAAACGAAGAAGACTATGATGAGGAAAAAATTTCTGAAGAGGAACAAAGTTCTGAAGGGGAAACGGATCTAAATGGCTCTCCTGATGGGAGTATGGAGACTCTGAAATTTTCCCCGACTGCTCATCAGAGTACACCCAAGCTATCAAATGAACCAAATCCTGACGTTGAAGATAGTAACATATACGGTACACCTTCAAATAATTCACCCAAATATGTACAGTTAGGAAAAACCGCCTACAAGTTTCTACCAAGAGCGAACGATAGAACATTTGGACTTTATTATGAGATACCAAAGCAAGCGTATATGATTGGCAATACATCTGTTGATTTTGATAAAAATGATATTATATTAGGGGCTGAACGGTACGAAGGAACTCCTGGACTTTGGAGGTTGATAACATACGATAAAGCACCAAGCGAAAATTTGTACACACCTCAGGATTTAGAAAATTATGAGAAAATTCTTACTGATACAGATTCTATGTTTCAAGGAAATAACCAAGCAACCAAAAAACCGAAATCTAGTAAGGGAGATAAATGGTCAAAACTAGTAAAGAATATATGGAAAAAATATAACGGTGATAAAAGAACTGATCAAGTAGGTTCTGGAATCGTAGAATATAATAATAACGTCGTTGAGTATAAGTATATTGACAACTTGAACGAGCTAGTTGCACGAATTCATTATATATACAGTCAGGAGCAGGCAGGAAATAATAACTTTCATAACGAAAAATTAGCTATCCTACAGTTCTTCAACGATAGGCTTGAAGAGATTATAGACACTCCGAAGGGTACTGAATATTTAATTCGGTTTGTTTCCAACATGCCGTCAAAGCTTTTAAAAGGTGATAAGGTAGGGTCTGGCTTATTCAATTCATTACTGAAAAAAGTTCCTTTTGAAATGCACGCGAGAGGCTATAATTTCCTAGGACCTGGGACGAATTTGGAGAAACGTTTAGAAAGAGGAGATGTGGGGGTGAACAAACTTGATGACGCCGCAAAGGAGCATGATATTTTTTATAGAGATCACCCTAAAACCGCGGATAGACATGTCGCAGACAAAGTTTTGGAAGATAAGGCGTGGAGTAGATTGAATTCCAAAGACGCTGACCTGAACGAGAGATTTTGGGCGTTAGCAACTGGTGCAGCGATGAACGTGAAACAAACATTTGGGATGGGGATTGAACCTCAACTAAAGTTTTAGTAGGCAATAATAAGAGGATTAACAAACGCCATGAATAATATCTCGTCGGCATTGTCACTAACAAGCGGTCAACGGACCAAGATCCGAGCTGCATACAAGCAGGGGAATGGAGCTGTCATACAATTAAGTAAAGAACAATTGTTAAAAAACAATGGTAAAGACAAAATTGGTATAACACGCGAACAGCATAATGAAATAGCTAAATCTCGGTTGAAAAATAAAGGGTATCGTTTGAAATTATCATATGAGCAGTTGAAAGAAAATTATAGAGGCGGGTTTCTTCCCCTCATATTTGCTGGGTTAGGCGCACTGAGTGGATTGTTGGGAGGTGGTGCTGCTGTTGCTAATTCAGTAATTGATTATAAAGATCGGCAGAAACGATTGCAGGAAACGATAAGACATAATAAAGCGATGGAAAACAAGAAAACGGGTGGTCAGGTAAAAAAAAAAAAAAAAGTCGAAGCGTTGAGCAATTTTGATATTACTTATTATGCTTTGGATAAACTTGGAATAAATAATTTTAGAGGGGTATTTATGAGAGATGCTTTACCTAAAACTCCAAACATAATTGAATGTGGAATTCTGAATCTTGGTGATTCAAAAACAGACGGTACACACTGGACGGCTTACTACAAAAACATGATGGATAAATATTATTTTGATTCGTACGGGAACGCTAATCCACCGAGGGAATTAATTTCGTACTTGGGTGGAAAGCGTTTGTTCTTCAATAGAGACAGGATTCAAGATTACACCGACCCTCCAATATGCGGACACTTGTGTCTAATAGTTCTCTACTTGCTAGTTAATAAACATATGCCCCTTAACTCGATACTAGAAAAACTAAAAAAAGATAAATACTTCTGGGAAAGTTTGCTTTAATTTTTTTTTTAGACTATAAATATATAAGAAAGAGAAAGATGGCGAACGTATTTTCGAAATACATGAAGGACATTGTCCGCTCAGAGTACAAACATTACTATCCCAACAGCACTCAAAACTTTAACGCCCCCAACAAAAGAACAGAGTTCAATATCGATTATGGAGATGGATTTTCTATGTCAAAGTTTCAATATTTCATTTCTGGGACGTTGAAGAAGCGCAATGGAGGAGATTACCCAGCAAAAGCAAATGTGAAATTGATTGATAACTTCGTTCCATATTTGTTCTCTAGAATCGAGGTGAAAAAACACAATTATTTAATTGACGAAGTAGAATACCCTGGTGTTACTAGTACCGTGAAGAGCAGTGTCTCGTACAGAGGCTCAGAAAGTAATTCGATTGCAAACAATGGTTTTGTATCTCAGTGCAACGCAGATAGAAATACATTCTACGTATGCGGGAATCTTTCACATTTAGGGCTGGGATTTTTCGAAGATGTTAGTATACCGCTTTATAAAGGAGGATTCGTAATTTCCTTTATCAGAGATGGTGATGCTAACACCATTTACAGATGGAAAACGAAAAAAAGTGACGGGAGTTACGATGATGCCACCCTACCATCAGAAGGACGGGTAAGTATCACAGAGTTCATAATTCGGGTCCCGATGATTGAATTCAAACCTATGGCTAAAATCGAGCTGGTGAAAGAATTGTCCGACCTGAAAAAAATACAGTTCCATTTCAGGAGCTGGCAGTGCATACAAAAACCTGAAATCAACGGAAATACATTTACATTTGATGTAACCAATATCTTTAGAAACATTCGAAATCCTACGTTTGTGATGGTCGCTTTCCAATCTGAAACTGGCTCGCAGTTGCAGGATGCTTCGTTGTTTGATAATGCCAACGTTAAAAATATAAAGGTGAAGATCAATGATAACGTTTACCCTGAAGAAATGGAAAACTTGGATATCGCGGCTGGTAACTACACCCTCGCCTACGAAATGTACAAGGATTTTAAAAATGTCTATCAAAATAATAATGACATGCTCTACAATCCCCAGAACTTTATAAACGGAAAATGCGTTTACGTGATCGACACAAGTAAACAAACGGAAAATATTTCCAATTCGAAATCTAATATTATAATTACCGCGGATTTTGCACCCTCAGCAGGAACAAATCTTTACGTAGTACTCGTGTCTCACACTACCTTAGATTATGATCTCTTCAATAACATAATCAAGGAAAGTAATACGTAGGTCCGTTGATACCAAAATCCTGATACTGAAAAAAATACAAAATCTACAGAAAAAAAAGTTTCGCGCAATCTCAAACGAAAAATTTTCTCTCACCTGTTTCATTTTTATTTTATTTTTTCATTTTTCATTTTTTTTTTCTCAAGCTTGAAAATTCAGAGTTTGGTTCCCGACACCCAATGCCTCGCTTTCAGTTGACGGGCTAGAAACCCCAGCTCGACGGTCGGGCCAGTAGCCCCAGCTCAACAATCGGGGCCAGAGGCCTCATCTCAAAATCGGGCCAGAAGACCCATTTTATATACTACTCGTAGATTCCAAAAATGCAATGTCCGTCCGCCGTCCGCCGTACGCCGTCCGCCGTATCACGTCTACAGGCTTCATTTTCGGTCTAAAAAAGTCGTTCTTTCGCACACATGCTCCATTTGGGCCCTAGTTGTGTCCCGAAACTTTTCAGCCCGATCGGAATACACCCAGGGGTGTTATGAGTGAAAATGTGTGTAAAAATAGGTACTTTTTGCGTTTTATCAACATCGTTTTCCATGTTTTTGGGGACGAGAAGACCGAATATGAAGTCGATTTTGACCAAAGAGTGGAAAATTGAGGTTGTACCAGATGTTCAGCTCCCAAAATTGATTTTTTATGAGTCAAAAACCGGCGAAATCGTCTGAAATCACCATCAATTTGTTGAATAACACTAGGAAAAGTGTCAAAACGTGAATCAAGACGATTAAATGGCACTACCAATGATCAATGATAATTTAAAAAAAAAAGGAGCGTACCATCTAATATAAGTTTTGGGTGCCAAAATTGGTGGAAACCATCAGAAATAGCTATTTCAATTATTTCACATGAAAGCAACAATAAATGAACAGCCAGCATTTCTGTAGCTATGTCCAATAGAATAATAAACCCATGTGACAAGGACTTTGCAGCGTTTTTAGGATGGTCTCTGCACCACACTTCGTCTCCCCCTGCGAATTCCCGAAGTTGTGTTCCACGATCATGGTATTCTTTTTGAGACCATTTTCTGCGTTCCTTTTCATCCCTTGGGTCGGGTATCATGTTGTCCATTATTGAGGGCAGTCGACGTCCTAGGAATAGGTGAGCAGGTGATCTACCAGTTGACCCATGCGCTGTGTTCCGATATGAAAATAAAACATCATTCAGAGCATCGTTTGTTGGAATTCCTTCAAGTATGGCAGCTTTCATTCTCGACTTTAGCGTTCTGATGAATCGTTCCGCTGTCCCGTTGCTCTTTGGATGATATGGCGGAGAAAAAGTATGTGTCATTCCACCTTCTTCTACAAACTGCTTAAATTCCCTTGACGTGTATGGCGGTCCGTTATCTGACACAAGTTTTCGTGGATAACCACGTCAGTCTAATAATATTGACACTGCTTGGTTACGTTTGGTAGCAACTATGGGGTTACTACCATCCAGTACAGTAATCGACGTAAAACGCGCAAAACTCAACAAGCGCGTACCTACCTAATTGATTTGACTGGCTAAAAATCAGGTTTACGCACTCCACGCGCGAAGAGCAGTGTCCGAGATTAAAAGAAAATCCAGATATTTACGCGCTATACGGATCTGCAGACGTAAGTTACTGTACTTTATCAATGACTTTAGTATGGACCTATCTGTGGCCCAATCCCCACCTACCTTCCAAACCTCATCGCTTCATGAGGATTTCTAGGGTAGTTGTGGGTTCCAAAAGGATTTCAGGTGGCACATGCGCAGACGAAAGTTACAGTACTTTTTTAATGAATTTCATACGGGACCATCCGTGCTCCAACCCGCGTCTACCCTCCAAACATAAACTCATTAAGACTATTTTTCGGAACATTTCGTGTGTGCGCACGCGCATCTGAATGTTATCTTCGGAATTTGATGAAATCGATACGGAAATATCACAGTACCATTCTGCTCACACCTTTCAACGATCAGCTATTCTCGACGATTTCTAGGGTAGTTATGAACTTCACAATGATTTCACGTATGCGCATTGAATTTTGAAGTTTTAGAGTTTAACTTCGTTAGAAGTGTGGTAAAGACAGAAAAACACAATTTCAGTTGTTTTTCAAATAGTATAACGGTCAAATTTGGATTAAGAGAGATTATTATTTGGATATGGATTTCGTTAATTGGTATTAAGGGCCAAAGCAAACACGAGTTCACCTGAACTTGTGTGGAATGGTGATCCACCACAGAAAGAGATTTCGATGATAAAAATATATTTCTCAAAAAAAGAGTGGGCCAAATTTGACTTCATAAGAGTCAAAAATGGGTGAAAATGGCTAAGATTACGAAAAAATTATATAATTAAAGTGGTATGGTTTCTCGATACATCATCGTTTTGCACAATAGCACCAACATTTCTTTGAAAATCTGCTCATACAGGAGTGCTCCATGACTGGAATTTTGGTTTATTATTTTCAATAATGAACCATTGGAATCGAGCAAGAAAAAAAATTCTTACCCCCACCCCCCCCCCCCCCCCCTCAAAATTTGATGGTTTACGTTTCAAGGTATGTAGAATCCAAAACTGCAATAAAAAAACGCTGCAAATCCCTGCACAACGGTTTATTATTTTGTATAGAATACCCTTCTGTTACAGATCACAGCTCTATGTATAGATAACCCGTCTATATAATATAATATGTACTATTCTATGCATATTAATGTAGATCGCAGACCCTCCGTAGGTTAGTACCTAACCCCGTACTCGTTACTAGGTACCTACCTAAATCACAAGTTAAATGTTGCTAAAATAATTCTGCCGATGACAAACAGTACCTAACAAAAAGAAACACACATAATGAAGTTCTGAAAAGAAATTGTTGATGAGGAGTGAAAAAAGTTGCAAAAGTACCTACCAACAAACTCCAGCCCCTTCTAAGTAGATGGGATAATGAACCGTTGTGTAATAATTTACCGTTGAGTAATGATTTACCGTAGTAATACCTAATTTACCCATCAATAATACTTCAACGTTTGTTCAAGTTTCACTACCTACCAACAAACTCCAAAAGAGCCATCATTTTTCAAATGAAATAATATCACAGAACAACCAACTCGACTTCATACTCCGCCAATATAATCAGGTGATCCCTACCAATTATTGGCCGTATTCACAAATTCCTATTGTGGGCGCGTCTCTGGTTACGAGATTTGGTTTGAATTGTATACAATTTCATTCACACTGGAGTCGAAAATGCCTGTCGGTGCAAACTTCGGGGCCTTACTGTGAACGAACGGCTGGACGTACGATGCTCCGGATGGTCTTAAAAAACTCGCAAGTTAAAGAACTATTTAAAACTGTAAAAATATTTACGTAAAAAAATGGTATAGGGGTTTTGAAAATTTCAACCCCTATTTTGAACCCCTTAGAGATGACTCACAGTAACGTCGAGCTTCGAGGACCAACTAGACGCCGAACGGAACCTGTAACCCGAATTTCATCAATTTTTTTTCATGGTAACTAAGAAAAGTGGCCCGTACGGCGTACGGCGTACGGCGTACGGCGTACGGCGGACAGACAGAAATATTTTTATTGCAGTTTTGGATTCTACATACCTTGAAACGTAAACCATCAAATTTTGAGGGGGGGTAAGAATTTTTTTTTTCATGCTCGATTCCAATGGTTCATTATTGAAAATAATAAACCAAAATGTCTGTCTGTCCGCCGTACGCCGTACGCCGTACGGGCCACTTTTCTTAGTTACCATGAAACAAAATTGATGAAATTCGGGTTATAGGTTCCGTTCGGGGTCTAGTTGGTCCTCGAAGCTCGACGTTACTGTCAGTCATCTCTAAGGAGTTAAAAATTGGGGTTGAAATTTTCAGAACGCCGTAGCTCGAAAACTTTCGATAGAAGCGCAAGGTTTTTTTTACGTTATTAAATTTGTCTTGAGCTAAACAATTTTTTGAGACCACCCGGAGCATTATATGTCCAGCCGCTGGTGTTCACCAAAAAGCTTTGGTCAACACGATCGTGAATCAAACGGTATAAATCCGGCCCAGATAATCATCACTAGGGAGCACCTGATTATAATCAAGGATGGCTGTATGAAGTCGAGTTGGTTGTTCTGCAATATTATTTCATTTGATAAGTGATGGACTATTGGATTTTGTTGGTAGGTACTTCTGAAACTTGAACAAACGTTGAAGTATTATTGATGGGTAAATTATTACACAACGGTTAATTACCTACTACACACCGGTAAATTATTTCATAACGGTAAATTATTACAAAACGATAAATTATTACACAACGGTAAGTTATTACATAGCGGTAAATTATTTCACAACGGCAATTTATTACATAGCGGTAAATTATTACACAACGGTTCATCTACCAAGAAGGGGCTGGATTTTGTTGATCGCCACTTTTGCAACTTGAACAAACATTGAAGTATTGTTGATGGGTAAATTATTACACAATGGTAAATTATTACACAATGGCAAATTATTACACAACGGTAAGTTATTACATAGCGGTAAATTATTTAACAACGGTAATTTATTACACAACGGTAAATTATTACACAACGGTTTTGTAATCGACTGGTAGCTATAAACGATTTCTACTGTTTAGCAAGAATAGGTTTATACACCTAGAAGTGATAGAGGTATACTCTCACACTGATGAGCGAACAAGACTAGCTAGTTATAAATATATCATAACCCCCTCCCCCCGCCATTCACATCACGAGGTGGTTCCGCGATAACGAGTTCGTAACCCTTGGCAACGTCAGGGGATGAAAACGGATGAAAACGAGGAAAGGAGTGTATCGATTAGGTATAGCTCGAGCCGAGGCAATCTATGGAAACTCCATTGTTTACTTATAATTGGTTACCCCCCTCCCTCCGTACAACCACCACCTCCTTCACGTCGTCTCTCCAACCCGCTGCCATCGATCAGATGCTTCGTGTGGAGGAATAAAAGGGCGAATTCTTCCGATCGGAGCGATAAGATCGGAAACTCGAAGGTATAGAAAAAGCGTCGAGCCGAATTCAAGCACCACGAGCCCATTCGAATGATGAAACAGCAGTAATAAGTTAATAACGCATTTTAAAGGTTGTCTACACATTTCTATCAAATCTAATGCAAGAAATGTATTAAATGGCTCGGTTCTCAATTAAACTGACGATATTATAAAAGGTAAAAAGGACTGCCCTAAATTTAACATTATACAAAAATATATCATGATTTGATGAGATTTACAGGACTACCAGGACACCAACCCATACCGTCCTATTTTGGATTACTATTTTCAATAATGAAACTTTGGAATCGATCATGGGGGGAAAAAAAATTGTTAGCCCCCTCCCCCCACCACAATAGTCAGATTGAATAATTTAGGTTTCAATGCACCCACAAGGTCCATCACACGTGAGGCCTTGCAGTGAGGAGTGGTAATTCGGGAGTTGATGAGTTTTCATAGTTGAGGACAAGCCGTTCATGACGCCATTGTAGGTACTAAGCAGTTTCACCTCACCGGCTTGATAGATGTATCGTATTGAAAACACCCAACTCTCATCAAAAAGAGTCTTAAAAACGCTGCAAAGTCCTTGTCACATGGGTTTATTATTCTATTGCACATACCTACAGAAATGTTGGGTGTTTATTTTATTGTTTCATTCATATAAAATAATTGAAATAGCTATTTCTGGTGGTTTCCACCAATTTAGCCCCAAAAACACGAATTAGGTACGCTCCTTTTTTTTCTTCAAATTATCTTTGATCATTGATAATACCATTTAATAGTCTTGATCCACGAGTTGATACTACTTCCATTGTTATTATACAAATTGATGGTGATTTCAGACGATTTCCCAGGTTTTTGACTCATAAAAAATCAATTTTGGGAGCTGAACATTTGGTAGAACCTCGATTTTCCACTCTTTGGTCAAAATCGACTTCATATTCGGTCTTCTCGTCCCCAAAAACATGGAAAACGATACCTCAAAAGCTCATGTTACTAACATGTTACTAAAACACAAAAAGTACCTACCTATTTTTACACACATTTCACTCATAACATCCCTGGGTATATTCTGATCGGGCTGAAAAGTTTCGGGACACAAATAGGGCCCAAATGGAGCATGTGTGCGAAAGAACGACTTTTTTAGACCAAAAATGAAGCCGGTACACGTGATACGGCGGACGGCGTACGGCGGACGGACATTGCATTTTTAGAATCTCCGCACCTTGAAACGCAAAAGAAAAAATTTTGAGCCAAACTAAACCAAAAGTGGTCTCAAAAGAATTGTAAAAAGTGGTCTTAAATAGTGGTTAATATTTTGATCCAGAAAACGTAGAAGCAAGTGGAAATAGCACATTTTCGTGTTCTCTTATGAATAGATGGCTTCCCCAGTTTCGGTTGGTGAGGGAGATAACGGTCCGAATGGAGCTAACGAAGGGAAATATTATAACGATGTTGACATTGCCGCTGGTAGTGCAGCCCTCCCATCCAATGACTGTTTGTTCTACAGGGACAACGTTCCCACGAATCCTCATAATGTTTTCCTTTTCGAAAGGATAAAAATGATAAAAATGTTTGGTTCCGCCAAAATTTCAGCCGGATGGACCAATGCAGTGACACAGTCTACTGCTGCTGTGTGTTCCCCCCGGTGCCACGCAGCGATCCTGTCGGTTGATAAAGCGAGACAACGAGCTTGTAAACCTGTCATCAAATAAATTTAGACTTATTTAGATGTTAGTGTGTATGGGACGATCGGAACTTCCACTCTCGCAATAAATGACTAATAACAATGCTAAATAAGTAAATAAGAGTTGAACTAAAATAACGTGTAAAAAACATACTGATAAACTGGGAAAACACTGATAAAAACATGCTAGTTGGCTACATTATTTGACTACAACCCTCCCACCTCCCAAAAAATATTCGAAATATTCTACGGTTATGATGATCTCTCAACTTGAATAGCCACTACCCGCCTCAATCAAACCTGAATATCACGGTAGGATCCTATTTCACTACAATTAGGACTCCCCCCTCACCGTATCTAAGAGTCACTCTGATGTGCGAACAACAGACAGATACAAATTTAGATAACATAACCGATCGTCATCAAATGAATCAAAAAGGTAAGTAAACGACTGTCACCGAAATGAGCCCCAAAAGTCGTATAGGCGGACGAAATGAGCACTAAGAATACGGATGAAAATCTCTTATAATTGCAAAAAATTCCAAATCTTCTAGATCAGCATGAAAAATAAAGATATCATGATATCACCAATTACAAATTAAATCAGCATGCATCGTCATATAAATCATCAACAATGTTGAATGTCCAGATACGACAAAGGGCTGACGGCAGTGACGAAGGACATCCTGTCGATCCTACCTAAATGATACTGCTGGATAAGCAAATGAACGCCCGTTTCTTTTTCTTTCTTCTTTTTGTTGTGGCGATGGGTGGTGGTACTCAACAGTTTGGCATACGCTTCCGCTTGATATTCAAGCAATGTGTCGATTAGTACAAAAACGTTGGTGTGAGCAGAGTAGAATTCACCATTCAGTTTGCTGTGAAAAGACTCGCAGCAGTTGGTCGTTCGATGAAGCGAAGGAGTGCAGTCAGCCCATTTCATTAAAAACACCGGGGCTCATTTCGGCCGCTACCAAAATTCCCTCAGGGAACACTGGGGCTCATTTCGTCCGGCAGTGCGATTTTTGGGGCTCATTTCGGAAACTCCCAAGTTAACATATTTCATGATTCTAACCAAAGCAGAGACAAATATAATTATGGTTTTATTAATGCAGCTACAACTGCACAAACAAGTTTTGAAATGGGGAAAAAAAAGTGGATTGGAGTTGATAATTCGCAGATGCAAATGAGTAGTTTGACCGACTTGCAACAAGAGCCAGGCGGTTAGTAGCCGTACGTGGCCATTTAGAAGATTTGTGGTCCAAGCTTAGCCTTGGAATGGAAGAGAACGAGAGAGCGGCGGACGATTTTCATAAAATGTGAACTGATTTATACCCAATCCGCATTAGGTGAGTCCATTGTTTGAATAATGCGCCGACTATTTCCAATTTAAACTTGTCACGGGGGGGGGGGGGGGGGGGAGGCAAACGGTGTCGTCACTCGATCAATAGTCTCCGACAGGATGCAAACGACTTTTCTCGACCGATCTGATTGAATGTACAAGGACCTCGGACTTCATTAACATTTTAACGTGCGCGTCGGGAGGAAAATATTGGTATTTTTTTTCTCGGTTCGAACCTTGAATCAATAGAAAGTTGGCGTTCCCATCCTTAGATTTAGAATAACAGTGTGAACAGGTCTCCGAGGTTCAAGCTAATTCTATATGATCGGATCCTGGCTCCCCACTAGACAAACGTAGATTCATTTACCGTAGACAAATCTAATGAAAGACTAACGTGTGAACAGGCCCTAAGCAACAAATACATGTATATGTATTTATGCTTCCCAATATCCTACATTTGAAAGAACATGCTGTGGGGATCATGAAACTCCTTCATCAACTACTACAGTGGAACCTGGCCTAGTGAGAATCACAAGGGAACCTATTTTTTTTCTTCTCAGTACCCAAGTTTTCTCAGTAGCAAAGGAGACCAAACAATAATTCTCACTATCCCAGGTAGTTGGTGCAACATTGAAAAAAAATTAAAGAGTTTGCATAATTAAAAACAAATTACTTCGGGAATTAGCCAACAGTCAGTCTTACGCATGAGTATGTATGTATGTATGTACCATTCTCATCCCTCCTGATAATCAGGCACTTTTTTTTTCATATTTCCTTAATAAAAGTTTTATTATACAAATCAGGCACTTCCTTGAAGCCACACTTCCTGGAGCAGTTCGCCACCGTCGTCGATTTTACGTCAATCCAAGCCTTCCTCGCCAGGCGCATTGCTGCAAGGATTGTGACGCCGTCAACTGTTTCGGAATTTTCAATTTTCTGAAAAATGAGCATCACCACTTCCGTTCCGTACAGGTGTTTAAAATATTTTATTATGCCTTGATCCATCGACTGCAGCCTACTTGTGGTGTTGGGTGGGAGAAAAATTATTCTCACGTGCTCGAATTCCGGAAGAACTGTGTGTGCTGAGCAATATTGTCTATAGACAACAAAATTTTCCGTTTGTTCAACTTCCTTTTCATGTCGATCATCCGTAACCAGTCACTGAAGAGATCCCGAGTCATCCACGCTTTATTGTTATTTTTGTAGTTCACAGTCAATGTGCGCACGCAGAGGTAGGAGGAGGAGAGGTAAGAAGCTTTCTAGTCTCAGCAGCAGAGGTAGGAGGAGGAGATCTTCTCACTAGCAGAGGTAAAAATGGCAGAAATCGATTCTCACTACCAGAGGTAACATTATTTTCACTATCCCAGGTTTTTGGGCTGAAAACGAAGGGACCGCATTTTTTTCTCACTGGCAGAGGATTCTCAGTACCCCAGTGTCTCACTAAGCCAGGTTCCACTGTACCTTCAGTTCGTGCAGCCCGATCTTTCTCCTAACGATAAGCGACGAAGAATTTAGTAAAACAGTTGGACATTGTAAGTTCGGATCTGCTGCAGTGTCTACACAAACCTGGGAAATATTAGCAGCCGTGTTCCCTTCCCTAACATCCGTTTTGGTTTATTATTTTCAATAATGAACCTTTGGAATCGAGCATGAAAAAAGAACTCCCCTCAAAATTTGATGGATTACGTTTCAAGGTATGTAGATCCGAAAATGCAATACAAACATTTCTGTCTGTCCGCTGTACGCCGTATTTCACACTTTTCTTTTCTTTCGCGCATTTCTTTTTGAAATTTGGTTTGCAGGTCCCGTTTGTCTAGGTCTAGGTAGGTTGTGTTTGTCTAGTTGGTCCTCGAAGCTGGGCGTTACTACCAGTCATCTCTAACTGGTGAAAAATAGGGGTGGACATTTTCAGAACGCCGTAGCTCGAAAACTTTCAGTAGAAGGGTACGGTTTTTTTTACGTTTTTAAATTGATCTTGAACTAAAGAATTTTTGGAGACCACCCGGAGCATTGTACAACCAGCCGTTCGTTTGTACCGAAAAGCTTCGTCAACATTTTCGTCAATGAAACGGTATAAATCTGGCCCAGATATCATCGCTAGGGAGCACCTGATTATAATCACGGATGGCAGTATTAAGTCTAGTTTATTGTTCTGCAATATTATTTCATTGGAAAAATGATGGATCTTTTGGATTTTGTTGATAGGTACTTCTGAAACTTGAACAAACGTTGAAGTATTATTGGGTAAATTATTACACAACGGTTTATTATACTACCTACGTAGAAGGGGGCACCTTTACAGGTAAATTATTACACAGCGGTTCATTATTTGCCTTATGCTTCATGAATAACTGCCAATGATATTAATTATTGAATTATTGAATCCCGCGCATTTGTATGAAACTTTAATTCCTGGACCGGCTCCAGTACTCCATTTAGGGCTTTCTGGGGGGAGCTCGAGGGTATTGACCACAGAAAACAGTGATCTACGCAGAAGGGGCATCTACACAGGTAAATAATAAACCGTTGTGTAATAATTTGCAGCGTTTTTTTATTGAATTTTCGGATCCTACATACCTTGAAACGTAAACCATAAAATTTTAAGGGGGGTTAAAAATTTTTTTTCCTTGCTCGATTCCAAAGGTTCATTATTGAAAATAATAACCCAAAAATGAAAATAATTATGATTCAATTTCACCAACTTGTGAGAGAGGCGGTTTTCCTCATTGGCACTAATATATCTACGCCACTGTACCATGTTCATTCTAAACGCAATACGGCTTTATTCGGTTTCCGAAAACCGAAACGAGGCATCTTCATGAATATCGGATTGAAGTGGATTGAACGACACGAACTTCGTTACGTTCACCAGCGGCTCCTGTACCCTCTATAATTAAAGTTTTCAAAACAAATAATTGCTACGAAAATAAATGCCTTAGTCAGCTCCGGTGGGAAATAAGAGTTGTACTAACTCATCAGTTGGGTATACGGAATGAGTTGAAAATGAGTTTTCTGTGATGGCAGGGGTGAAGTAGCGCAGTAGTCATTATCCTCGGTCGTTATTACCGTTGTTCGGTCTACCAAACTACCACGAATGTGGAGCACGACTTTTATCTTAATTATTTACAATGCCCGAAGGGAGGTTTCTGATTGGTTCGCTGTTTGCGGCGTAAATTAGTGGGAGGCGCCACACGCCTTTGTTTCGTTTACTCTCATACGCAACTCGCCATCTCCATAACCCATAATTCCACAGTGCTAGATTTATCCACAATTGAAGAGGCGTTTTCACAGTCACGTTATCATTTCCACCTAGAAAGTTGGTACTGTCCTCACCTTTCTAACAAGGACAACGTTTTCGAGCTGAGGGTCATTCGCAATTTGCGTCATCATTTCTCTGAGAGAAAAGTTCCAGTCGTGCAGCATATGGCCATTTGAGAAATTTTTCAGTTGGTGACTTTTAGCAGCTAATTTTAACGGATATTAGTGAGCTCCCAAATCAGCTGGGGAAAACTGAGCTCTCAAATCATCTGGTTACCAATGTGGTAGGTACATAAGTGTCCTGATTAACCAGAATCAATAACAGTCCCGATAATGCAGCGTGAGTAGGTAGCACGACCAATTAAATAATGAGCGAATCTGCGAAGTATAAAAGAGAATAAATATAATGAAGAAAGTGTTTATGTCTGTCTCAAACCACCATCCTGCAAATTTTTTCATAAATTCGTAGTGCTGTTAAAAACTTTCTACTATTTTCCTCATAAACTAACTTTTTATGCTTCTTTAGTTGATGAGCCCTGAGAAAAAGCCACGAGTTTGAAAAATAAGTCTTTTCCATACGTTACATTTCTCACGGCTTAGAAATATCCAAGGCCCCCGACAAAGTATGGAGCCGAGAAATAAACTTTATAGTTGGAGGAGCTTAAGGATTTAAAAGGCCTTTAGGGGTGAAGACGGTGTATCGAAGGGAGGGTGGGGGGTCTTCGTGATTGCTCCAAGGCTCCTTTTTCTAGGTGTTGGGAATTGAAGGGAAAGTATAGGGCAGCCGTGCTTGGAAAATAGATTTTCTATCATCTTCCTGAAGAGTTTTCCCTCCCACAGCCCCTCCGCACCACACCTCGCCCACCTTTTCGTTTCGCTCTTTTACGGAGTGCAGTTACGGGTGAACAGTAAATCGGCTCTAAGCGAATACGAGGCGAGCGAGAGAAAAATTTCTGTTGAAACGGGATTTTTTTCGCTCCCCCTACTCTTCCTGCAATGGCAATTCAAAAGCAAAAAGTCAATTTGATCCCAATTTTTTCATGAATGCATTTCCAGGTTTCTTTTGGTGGTATGAAATCGGAGGATTGATATAAACTGTTTGCAATATTGGGCATCGGTGGCTGTTCCCAAAGACAATATTGAAAGAGCCTTGACTAGGAGGGGGAACAGAATCGTTATCAGTTGAAAGGAGTTGAGCATTTTTGTACCATTTACTCCGGAACCTGCGTTAGGAAATTTTTAGATGTTGAAGTTCCAGAAATACAGCGTTATAACGAGTGAATTTTCGTGAACCTATGTACCTACAGAATTATTGATCATTTTTACCGTGTTAAATAATATAAATTCAAAATTGAACAATTCAGCGTTATTATTGTTAGTCAAATAAGGATTAATTTCATCAAATCGCCACATTCTCTGTTATAGGTGCCTATGTATTTTTTCTGAATTTATTTAACATTTTCAGCGATTTCTCCTCAATTTCAATGGTGTGCGTGAAATTTAAAAGGAAAAAGCCGATTGCCATTGTACGGCGGGAGGCGCACAGTGTTCCAGGAACCCCAGGCAAAAATTTCATACAGCCCAAAATTTTCGATAACACTTAGATCAGAATGCTACAAGACCAAAGAGATTCGGGCGATATTTTCTCAAATTAATATAGCCAATAAGTAATTGGCTATATTTTATGAATCATTTATAATGAAATATCACATTCAAAAAAGTTCCCACTATGCAGCTGTATGTCCCTATGAGCAATTTCATTAAATGAATGCGTAGGTAGTTAGGAACAGGATAGAGAACAATAGAGTAAGTTAGCACCATGATTTAGAAACGATGGGGGATTGCATGATACATTAATGAAATTAATTAATAATTACGATTAACTAACTTTGGTTAGTATTGTTATGTTCAATAATGACAAAATTAGTTTTTCATAAAATAAAAAAAATCACCCCGGACGTTCTGCCGTATGAGGTGTCGATGAATCGGCAGGACAGATTGACCAACCACGCTCGGGTGTTGTGCGGGTTAGTTTTCCAACCCCCCGTCGGGCCAAAACCACTGTCACACCGGACTTCAACCTCATATTGTTTATGATCCACATCATACGGAACTTTTACAGGTTGACAGTGAAACGTCTGACTTTTCTGTCTAATTTCATGTGTAACTTTTCATGGGTAACTCAACCCACTGCGATTACTGTTGGCAGCAATTTATGTAGGTATCCTATTATATAAAACGAGAAGGATGGGTGTACGCTCCGTTTGAACCACTGGACCGATTTTCTCGCGGTTGGTATCGTGGGATTCGCGTCGGCGCACAGTGGGGAAATGAGGGGGAAAAAAACCCAAAATTGGTTGTCTCCGGCTGGTCCAAAATTGGTTGCTTTACATTCTCAAATACCTTCACATTCAATATCTGAAGCCCTTATAATTTTAAATAATATTTAGTAAGTGTAAAACTCATTGCAACACGGATTTCCGTGATTTCGGTAGGAAAGCACGCTTTTTCTAATGAAAAGTTTTTATTTTGTTTTCCTCCAAAATAATGATATGAAAAATCGGCTAATGCTTTGTTTGTTCAAACAATATAACAGACCTTAAAATTAGAAATTATTTTGAAATAAAAATAAATGTTACGTGTTTTCTGCAGTTTTCCTAAAATATAAGCTAATAAATCATGTTTTACCATAATATTGGACCCGCAAAAAAAAAGCTCCATGGACAGCCACTCCCGGAATATTTTTACGTTATAGTTAACATATTAAGGAAGGTATTCTGTAAAGTTTGTTGCCGTTCACCGTTCACATTCCAACTTGTCGTGCTGAGTGTGGTAGTGGGATCGTTGAGTACAAGGTTCCGTGGGATCTGTTGTAAACTCCGCGGTATTTGTTGGTTTACCGTATGGGTACCTACATCATGAGTTCATTTCAGTTTTCTTGTGACTACTGAGCGGTGCATTACGTATAGCTAGCTCCTTTACAGTGCTGTAAAAAGAATGTCATCGGATCCTTTTATTACCCATTTGCGTCCTCCTTTTCAAAAACGCTGCGAAGTCATGGGTTTATTATTACATTGGACATACCTACAGAAATGATGACTGTTCATTTATTGCTTCTTTCATGTGCAATGATTGAAATAGCTATTTCTGATGGTTTCCACAAATTTTGGCCCCCAAAAACCAGAAATACTTCTTTTTTCTTCAAATTATCTTTGATCTTTTATAGTGCCACTTAATTGTATTGATTCACCATATGATACTACTACCAGTGTTATTATAGAAGTTTATGGTGATTTCAGTCCATTTCCCAGGTTGTTGACTCATAAAAACATGACTTTTGTCTCATGAATTTTTGGAGCTGAACCTTCGTTATAACCTCAATTATTTACTCTTTGGTCAAAATCGACTTCACATTCGGTCTTCTCGCCCTAAAAACCATGGAAGAAGATACCACAAAAGGTCATCTACTAAAACAACAAAAAACCCTATTTTTACACCCATTTTTCAACCATAACACCCCTGGATATATTCCGAGCGGGCTGCAAAGTTTCGGGACACAACTAGGGCACATGGAGCCTGTGTGTGAAAGAACGCATTTTTTAGACCGAAAATGAAGTAGTTATGTATGATATGGCGGACTGCATACGACGGACGGACATTGCATTTTTGGCCTCTACGCACCTTGAAACGTAAAAGCTAATTTTGAGGGAGTGTTATAAAAATCGTATGCTGAGCGAATACATAGGTGTATTATTCACAGAATAATAAACCAAAAACAAATGAAGATGCGTTGATTTTGATTTCATTATAGTGTTGTTAGCTCGGAACCAAGTGATCTATGCGGCAATGCATGGGAATCGTACAAGGGAAAATACAATGGTTTATTAATGAATAATAAACCAATAATATATTACTGCACAGTATTTTGAGAACGAATTTGCCTGTAACTAATTTCAATCAATCCTAATCACCTAATGGACCAAATATTTCGATTCAGCGCGAAAAAATACATAGGTATATAATCATATCAAACCCCCAAAGATTCAAACAATAAGGGTTTTTTTCCCCACTGTGCGGCGCACAGTGTAGGCCACCTTGACTTTCCGATGCTCTTTCATCCTCAACTCCTTCGCAACCGTAAACACAGTTTTGGTAACTAAGTGTAGTCTTGGTAGGTACTTTTACCAATTTTTGCATCCGATTCCGTTTAAATTGATTTTGTTCAAAAGAAATTCCGTTTAAACTGATTTTGTTCAAAGGAAAGTTTTTGCAGCGATTCTAACGGCACCAGAACGATTTCTGTGGGAGTAACCGTTCGTATTTTATACCGGAAAAAGGGGAATATGAATCAACAATAACCAATCCAGAATTTTCGATCCAGAAATGTGTGAATGAACTTTGTGAATTTGATAACTAATATGATTTGGAGGGAGTAGTGGAACAGCAGACGTTTTGAAATGCCGGTGATACAGCGCCGTTCTTCGGTGCCATTGTGACACCAAAACCAACACAGCAGAACGAATAAGTTATAGGTCTAGAATCTAGAAGCTTTGTTTTGAGGACAAGGAGAAGCCTAAAAAACTACAATAGGAACGGACAAACGTACAAAACTGATTATGGAATGTTACAACTACAACGGAAAATTGAAAGACTACCGGCGGATCGTTCCTACGCAGTGCAATGCGGCTCAACTCTAGAAAATAGGAATGAGAAGAAGAAGATGGAGAAAAAAAGAGAATGAGTTGCGGACAGAGGGAGGAAGCGATAAAGCAAAATGTAAAAGATTACCGGATAAAAGGGCGCGCTAATGAATGGAATAAGGGAAAAAGGCCCGCGCATGTGAGCATTGTGTTGTCACTTTACTCTGTATGGTTTATGTGGAGGCTTTGTCACCAAAGGCTCGGTTCCCTTATTAGCAAATAGAACCTCCCGCTCTTTCCTTTACGTAAAAGGCTATGTGAAGAAGTGGGGACTGCTTCTTCAACTTCGTATTTCGCGATGGTTTTACCTCCGGACCGCCAGGGGCTCTCTGTATGAATAGTGTGAAAAACAAGGATATAGACGCGGTGGCTGCATTTAAACCTTTAATCAATGGAGAGAGGGTCTCGAGTTATGCTTCGATTCTTGTGTTGTATCTCCGATACACAATCACAGTACTGTTGGTTCCTGAAAGGGGAACAATAATTAATATTTGACCGTATTTAATCAATACGGATAACCCTTTATGATGAACCCTTTATGAATAGGGTAGTCCTACTAGTTTGTTGAATCAGAGCACGTGAACACACAAATGGATTTTAAGAAATTTTAAAGGTGTGGATAACATACACGTACTACATGCATATTCTCGAGACATCAGGGGTTCCTCTTGTATTAAGAACGTGTTTTGAAAATACATCTTTCAGTCAGTTAGCCGACCATAAGAAAATCTGGCACCAATTTCTTCACCACACTGTTCTTCTTGAAATCACAGTACTTTGTATGGAAATAGTTACAACAAGTAGTTGGGAATGAGCTCATTGACTGCCACCACATGTGACCTCATGGATAAGAATTTGGAACATACTGGGTTGTCTTTCAAAAGCAGTAGGTGTCCTTGAGTAATTTTGGTTTATTATTCTGTGAATAATACACCTATGTATTCGCTCAGCAAAAAATTTTTATAACACCCCTTCAAAATTTTTTCTTTTCCGATTCAAGGTGCGTAGATTCCAAAAACGCTGCTAAGTCCTTGTCACATGGGTTTATTATTCTACTGGACATACCTACAGAAATGTTGGCTGTTCATTTATTGTTTATTTCATGTGAAACAATTGAAATAGCTATTTCTGATGGTTTTCTCCATTTTTGGCCCATAAAAATCGAATTAGGTACGCTCCTTTTGGTTTATTATTCTGTGAATAATACACCTATGTATTCGCTCAGCAAACAATTTTTATAACACCCCCTCAAAATTTTTTCTTTTCCGTTTCAAGGTGCGTAGATTCAAAAAATGCAATGTCCGTCCGCCGTACGCCGTCCGCCGTATCACGTGTACAGGCTTCATTTTTGGCCTAAAAAATTCGTTCTTTCGCACACATGCTCCATTTGGGCCCTAGTTGTGTCCCGAAACTTTTCAGCCCGATCGGAATATACCCAGGGGAGTTATGAGTGAAAATGTGTGTAAAAAAAACGCTGCAAAGTCCTTGTCACATGGGTTTATTATTCTATTGGACATAAGGTACCTACAGAAACGTTGGCTGTTTATTTATTGTTTCTTTCATATAAAATAATTTAAATAGCTATTTCTGGTGGTTTCCACCAATTTTGGCCCCCAAAACAGGAATTAGGTAGGTAGGCCCTTATCTTTGATTATCTTTATTTATCTTTGATCATTGATAGTACCATTTAATCGTCTTGATCCACCTCTTGATACTTTTTCCAGTGTTGTTCTACAAATTTATGGTGATTTCAGACGATTTTCCAGGTTTTTGACTAATAAAAAATCAATGTTGGGAGCTGAACATCTGGTACAACCTCAATTTTCCACTCCTTGGTCAAAATCGACTTCATATTCGGTCTTCTCGTCCCCAAAAACATGAAAAAATATACCTCAAAAGCTCATTTTACTAACATGTTGCTAAAACGCAAAAAGTACCTATTTTTACACACATTTTCACTCATAACACCCCTGGGTATATTCCGATCGGGCTGAAAAGTTTCGGGACACAACTAGGGCCCAAATGGAGCATGTGTGCGAAAGAACGAATTTTTTAGACCAAAAATGAAGCCTGTACACGTGATACGGCGGACGGCGTACGGCGGACGGCGTACGGCGGACGGACATTGCATTTTTTGAATCTACGCACCTTGAAACGGAAAAGAAAAAAGTTTGAGGGGGTGATATAAAAATTTTTTGCTGAGCGAATACATAGGTGTATTATTCACAGAATAATAAACCAATAGGTACTTTTTGCGTTTTAGCAACGTGTTAGTAAAATGAGCTTTTGAGGTATCGTTTTTCATGTTTTTGGGGACGAGAAGACCGAATATGAAGTCGATTTTGACCAAAGAGTGGAAAATCGAGGTTGTACCAGATGTTCAGCTCCCAAAATTGATTTTTTATGAGTCAAAAACCAGGGAAATCGTCTGAAATCACCATCAATTTGCAGAATAACACTAAAAAAAGTACCAACACGTGGATCAAGACGATTAAATGGCACAAGCAATTATCAAAGATAAATTGAAAAAAAAGGAGCGTACCTAATTCGTGTTTTAGAGGCCAAAAATGGTGGAAACTATCAGAAATAGCTATTTAAATTATTTCACCTGAAATAAACAATAAATGAACAGCCAATATTTCTGTAGGCATGTCCAGTAGAATAATAAACCCATGTGACAAGGACATTGCAGCGTTTTTTTTTTTAAATCTTTGATCATTGGTAGTGCCATTAATCGTCTTGATCCACGTGTAGATACTACTTCCAGTGTTATTATACAAATTGATGGTGATTTCAGACGATTTCCCAGGTTTTTGGCTCATAAAAAATCAATTTTGGGAGCTGAACATTTGGTAGAGCCTCGATTTTCCACTCTTTGGTCAAAATCGACTTCATATTCGGTCTTCTCGTCCCCAAAAACATGGAAAACAATACCTCAAAAGCTCATTTTACTAACATGTTACTAAAACACAAAAAGTACCTATTTTCATACACATTTTCACTCATAACACCTCTGGGTATATTCCGATCGGGCTGAAAAGTTTCGGGACACAACTAGGGCCCAAATGGAACATGTGTGCGAAGGAGCGACATTTTTAGGCCGAAAATGAAGCCGGTACACGTGATACGGCGTACGGCCGACGGACATTGCATTTTGGTCTATTATTCTGTGAATAATACACCTATGTAATCGCTCAGCAAAAAATGTTTATAACACCCCCTCAAATTTTTCTCTTTTACGTTTCAAGGTGCGTAGATTCCAAAAATGCAATGTCCGTCCGCCGTCCGCCGTATCACGTGTACCGGCTTCATTGTTGGTCTAAAAAAGTCGTTCTTTCGCACACACCCTCTATTTGGGCCCTAGTTGTGTCCCGAAACTTTTCAGCCCGATCGGAATATACCCAGGGGTGTTAGGAGTGAAAATGTGTATAAACTACCCGACCTTTTGTAGACCTTCGCTACAGCAACCCGACCTTTCCTATTTTAATTGGTACCTTAGCTAAAACAGGTATAGGAGTCGTAACATCTGGCTTATATTAAGGACTAACTTATTTCTATGGCGAGCTATAATCTACTACCAGGGGCGTTGCGTCCATAAGGCCACTTGGGCCACTGCCCCGGCATCCAGAAACACAAAAAAACATTGTTAATTTTGTTAACTAGGTATAACATTGTTGGATTTTTAACTAACACTGCTGCACAAGCAGTGTTTTGAAGGTAAGTATGTGTTTCTAAAACCTTACTTATTAAAGGCATAGCTAGGACTAACATGAACCGCTGATGAAACACAAACGGTGGGTACAGCTTCCGTACAAGTACGCAACCACGAGGGACATTTTATGTCTTAGCGCCCCCTCCCGCACCCACACCAAGTACTTCGTACTTAATTGTTTTGGTCAAGATTTCCAACGAATGGTAAACTCTGTCCTTGGGCGGTCACAAATGACAAAGAATCACGTTTCAATTTAAAAACAAGTACTTCGTACTTAATTGTCGCAGAACTATCTACCTAGTCCGAACAGCCTTCAGTCCCAATTAGTTCGGATTAGCCGGACTCCACTGTATTATGTACGTAAACATTCATTTAAACAATCACGCTCATACCGCAGCTTGTTGGCCACGCAGTCCGCAGTGGTTGACGTAGTATGGTTAGGTAAATCGAGAGCTATCCAACGAGTGGTGAACGATTTTTGTACGATGATAACTGGCGAAGATAAAGTTCCGTAGCAACGAATCGGTTGTAAGCGAAAATCATCAGAAATATTTTCGTGACGTTGTTTCCGTTGCATGTCCCGCGTTTCATTTTCGAGTTTATGTAGCAAAGTAAAGACATAAAATGTCAAAACAGGTACTTTTTGTGTTTTAGTAACATGTTAGTAAAATGAGCTTTTGAAGTATCTTTTTCCATGTTTTTTAGGGACGAGAAGACCGAATATGAAGTCGATTTTGGCCAAAGTGTGGAAAATTGAGGTTCTACCGAAGGTTCAGCTGCCAAAATTGATTTTTTATGAGGCAAAAACATGGAAAATCGTCTGAAATCACCATCAATTTGTATAATAACACTAAAAAAGTGTCAACACGTGGATCAAGACGATTAAATGGCACTACCAATGATCAAAGATAATTAAAAAAAAAAGAAAAAAAAAGGGAGCGTAGGTACCTAATCCAAGTTTTGGGGGCCAAAATTGGTGGAAACCATCAGAAATAGCTATTTCAAGTATTTCACATGAAAGAAACAATAAATGAACAGCCCAAATTTCTGTAGGTAAGTCCAATAGAATAATAAACCCATGTGACAAGGACTTTGCAGCGTTTTTTCGAAGTTAAGATACCACACTGCACATTCCTTCGTACCATACGTATACAGTGTGTCCCAATTCCTTCTGGAGAAACTCAGAGAATCGATTATATTCTTCATTTGGAACAAAAAATGCTCATAGTAGACGTTTTTCGAAAAGTTCTTCGTTTTAAAGATAGGTACCCGACAATTTGTGTTTTTCCAACTTTTCGTTACCTTACCACATAAAAACGCTAATAAATTCCAAAATATTGAGCCAACAACAAATCCAATTACACCGTTTGAAAGAATGTTAAATTTCCTGTAAGATTCTTCGGTTTTCAATGGTCAGAGTTACTCAAAATGTTGGCCAATGTCAGTTGGAACATTTGAAAATTTAAAAATTTAAAATTGTAAAAAATCTACTGAGGTTACAAAAAAATACCTACAGCTTGTTAAATTTCACAAAAACTTCTTCATCTATAGGCTTTGCATCGATATACTTAGATTTAAAAATAACGTTGTAGTAGAGTTAAAAAAACGCTGCAAAGTCCTTGTCACATGGGGTTTATTGTTCTACAGAAATGTTGGCTGTAAATTTATTGTTTGTTTCATGTGAAATAATTGAAATAGCTATTTCTGATGGTTTCCACCAATTTTGGCCCCCAAAACACAAATTAGGTAGGTACGATTTTTTTTTTTTTTTTCAAATTAACTTTGATCATTGGTAGTGCCATTTAATCGTCATGATCCACGTGTTGACACTTTTTCTAGTGTTATTCTACAAACTGATGGTGATTTCAGACGATTTCGCAGGTTTTTGACTCATACAAAATCAATTTTGGGAGCTGAACATCTGGTACAACCTCAATTTTCCACTCCTTGGCCAAAATCGACCTCATATTCGATCTTCTCGTCCCCAAAAACATGGAAAACGATACCTCAAAAGCTCATGTTACCAACATGTTGCTAAAACGCAAAAAGTACCTATTTTTACACACATTTTCACTCACAACACCCCTGGGGGTATATTCCGATCGGGCTGAAAAGTTTCGGGACACAACTAGGGCCCAAATAGGGCATGTGTGCGAAAGAACGACTTTTTTAGACCGAAAATGAAGCCTGTACACGTGATACGGCGGACGGCGTACGGCGGACGGACATTGCATTTTGGTTTATTATTCTGTGAATAATACACCTATGTATTCGCTCAGCAAAAAATTTTTATAACACCCCCTCAAACTTTTTTCTTTTACGTTTCAAGGTGCATAGATTCCAAAAATGCAATGTCCGTCCGCCGTACGCCGTCCGCCGTATCACGTGTACAGGCTTCATTTTCGGTCTAAAAAAATCGTTCTTTCGCACACATGCTCCATTTGGGCCCTAGTTGTGTCCCGAAACTTTTCAGCCCGATCGTAATATACCCAGGGGTGTTATGGGTGAAAATGTGTGTAAAAATAGGTACTTTTTACGTTTTAGCAACATATTGGTAACATGAGCTTCTGAGATATCGTTTTCTATGTTTTTGGGGACGAGAAGACCGAATATGAAGTCGATTTTGACCAAAGAGTGGAAAATTGAGTTCTACCAAATGTGCAGCTCCCAGAATTGATTTTTTATGAGTGAAAAACCTGGGAAATCGTCTGAAATCACCATCAGTTTGTATAATAACACTGGAAAAAGTCTCAAGACGTGGTTCAGGACGATTAAATGGCACTACCAATGATCACAGATAATTTGGGGGGGAAAAAAAAGAGCGTACCTAATTTGTGTTTTGGGGGCCAAAATTGGTGGAAACCATCAGAAATAGCTATTTCAATTATTTTACATGAAAGAAACAATTAATGAACAGCCAACCTTTCTGTAGGTATGTCCAATAGAATAATAAACCCATGTGACAAGGATTCTGCAGCGTTTTTTGAATCTATGCACCTTGAAACGGAAAAGAAAAAAGTTTGCGGGGGGGTTATAAAAATTTTTTGCTGAGCGATTACATAGGTGTATTATTCAGAGAATAATAAACCAAAAGATAATTGAACGTCTGAAAACATGAGCAGAGGTGAACTGTAGGGGGGGGGGGGATTAATTAGACCTCGTAAAATAAAACTTCCACCCTTCATATTTCAGCATTACTTTTATTCAACTAGTCAAAGGAGCGTTAGTTTTATTTACGAGGTCTAATTAACCCCCCCCCAAATTAACCTCTGCTCATGTTTTCAAACGTTCAATTATCATTTTTTAACTCTACCACAAAGTTATTTTTGAATTTAAGTTTATCAATGTAAAGCCCATTAGATGAAGGTTTTATGAAATTTGACAAGTTGCAGGTATTGTTTTGTAACCTCAGTAGAACGAACAATCTTTTTCAGAATTTTAAATTTTGAAATTTTCAAATTTTCCAACTGATACTGGCCAACATTTTAAGTAACTCTGACCATTGAAAACAGAAGAATCTTAAAGGAAATGTAACGTTCTTTCAAACGGTGTAATTGGATTCGTTGTAGTCTCAATATTTTCGAATTTATTAGCGTTTTTATGAGGTAAGCTAAAGAACAGTTGGAAAACCCCAAATTGTCGGATATGTTTAAAACTAAGAACTTTTCGAAAAATGTCTACTGAGCATTTTTTGTTCCAAATGATGAGTAGAATCGATTCCCTGAGTTTCTCCAGAAGGAAATGGGACACCCTTTATAATCAGGTTAGGACTATGTACATAGAAGAGTAGGTAATCTATTGATCTATACAGAACGGTTACCACCAAGGAAATGATAAGGTGAGTAGGGGTGCGAGTGAGTGTTCTAGAAAACTTGCTAACTGGAACTTTTAGCCATAAAAGGCTCATAGTACGAGGGCTGATAAGCATATGAGGACAAAAGGGGTATGGACATGTCGAAAAGCCGATCTCTCTGGAATGCGTAGCGAAATTGCGCCACCGACTACAAACAACGCAAATGGAACCTTCAAAAAAACGTTCAGAGTGGAACACATCGGTTCAGTTCATTATCAACAACGGCATTCAACCGCGCTATGCGACGGAAGACATGCATATCCGTAACACCGGAGGGACATACCCACCTTAGAGGCAAAAGGCTTTTGTCGATGAGAAGAACTCAAGCTTCAGAAAAGAGTGTGTTTTTTTTCTTCTAATTTTATTTAGTCAAACAACCTTCAAGGTTGGCGTTGGGACGGATAAGGGACGTGCGAGGAAGCGGTTGAAATGTTTCAAAGTCACGTTCCTACATCGGAATGCCGCCACCTGAAGGTTTTTCGAGCGATATGGCCCTAAACATTTTCTTCTTTTTGGACCGAGGATCGTGAAAAGTCTCTTTGCAGAAGCTGAAGAAAACGTAGCAGAAGCATGCAACATACCATGCGGATCGTCAGCTTTATTTGTTATCGCGGAGTTATCGCGGCGTCTCATGAGATAGTCTATGTACGCACATAAATTTGGATAGTCAGTAGCAAAGGCTCACTAAACCACCAAGTGAAGGATCGAGATCCGTCTACACCAAATTTTGAACAGAACCTAACGAAATGGTTTCTTCGTTTTCTCAACAAACTCAGAACAAGAGAAACGAACGCTTCTGATTTAATGATATATACAAAACCTTCGGCAATTATTTCCTGCGACGAAAACCGTGAAATGTGTCATGTCCCGCCAATAACCCTTTGAAAACCACCTCTAATACGCGGCCCAATCACTTTTTACGAGTCTCTCGCATTTGTAATTAAAATGAACCAAATGAATAGATCATTGAGGCAAAACCCCCGACCATAATTAATGGTCGGAGGTTGAGAGAAAACCAATTATGGGCCGACCCTTTTAAAAGGTTGATTAGGGTTCGCGCCTCGAAGGTGGTAAGGTGTTTGAAAAATTTTACTGCTTTGGAGAGGCCGAGAAAAATTATCGCATATCCAATATACCACGAGGTTTAGCGTTATTGGTTCTTTGTTGAGTACTTGTCCCATGTGAATGAGATGACTGTAAAAATAAATTTTAGAGCAGGGTCCATGAAACAAATTTACTTTTAAACAACGTATGCATATTGCACAAAAAATGATTATGTGTGACTGTCCACCACTTATCCGATGACAAAAATATTCATAAAGCAGTAGTAATGAATACTGAAACATAGGCACACAAAATATGCAGAATATTAAACTCACAATATTAGATATTTATGAGGGGGAAATGGAGCATTAAGGACAAAATCCATACTTACTGATGTTCCTAGTAATAACTGAAATTCTCGAGAAACTAATTAAAACGCAGGGAATATTCGACGCTCCTGGGGTACCTATTAGAAAGAAACTACAGACATTAATCACTCATATGAAAACCAAGTGCAATGTGAACAAGCGTTTTATCAGTACCAAAATTCATTAGTGACCGAGTTTTACAGTTTGATATTTTTGTGAACGTACGGTGGAACATGAGAACCGACAATTACCACCTTTTGTGAATGACTAGTAACAATGCAAAGGAACTACAGATTTTTGGTAGGCTCTAGTGTCATGAGAATAAAGGGCTGCTGGATAATCAACAAGGTGGCGCTCCTACTGGCCGAACTTCTAAGTGTACAGCCCCATTCATGTCTGTACCTTAGAGGGGAACAATAATGAGTGTCAGAGGTAGGTACTTAAAACGTGAGCGCCATGATGTTGATTACCCAGCAGCCCTCTATTCTCATGACACTTGAGGCAAAAATCTGTATATTTAAGGAAGCCTTGGATTCGTGAGTGAGTAAAAAAAAAAAAAAAAAAAAAAAAAAAAAAAAAAAAAAAAAAAAAGTATGTCCTCCAAAATTCCATTTTAAATTTCCACTACCATTTTGCGTTTCAGACATCAAGGAAAGTTTCTGGTTCCGTGTCTGCCTGTCTGTTTGTCTGTCGGTGGTAATTCCTTGTAACGGCCATAACTACCCGAAATAATGGTCGAAATCGACTGAAATTTGGAGGGGTCACAGATGGTCCCGTACAAATATCATTGAAAAAATAAAGTAACTTTCGTCTGCGCATGCGCAAACGTGAAATACTTGAAACGCCCATAACGACCTTAAACACCGTTCAAATGAGTTCAAATTCGGAGGGTCAATCAGGAATAACACTTTGATAGTTCTGTATGAATTTCATCAGAATCGTACCGTAATTTTCGCCTGCGCATGTGCGAACATAACATGTTGACTATTACCTTGTAACGCTTCTAACTAAACGAAAATAGTTGTACAGAGCTGAAATTTTGAGGGTGCACGCAGGTTGGATCGCAAATGGTCCCGTTTCAAAACCATGAAATCGTTCCGTCTGCGCATGCGCAAACGTGAAATACTGGACACGCCCATAACTACCTTAAATATCGTTGAAATGCGTACAGATTTGGAGGGTCGATCAGGAATAATACTTTTATAGTTCCATATGGGTTTCAATGGAATCGTACTGTAACTTTCGTCTGCGCATGCGCGAACCTGAAATGCTGACCGTTTTGTTGTAACGCTTCTAACTACGCGAAAAATAGTCGTAGAGAGCTGAAATTCTGAGGGTGCACGCGGGCTGGGTCACAGATGGTTCCTTATCAAAACGAGCCTACCGAACTATTCTATACGTTCATGTGATTCAAATGAGGAAGCGATACTGCCTACTCGAATTGGCAGACTTTTTTTGCATTATTATACTAGTTATTCATAAAAGGTGAAAATTATCGGTTTTTCAAAGTCGCTGCTTAAAAATTTCGCCCAGGTTGTTGCCTTAGTGAGGGAGACAACGGACACAAAGTGCGGTCAGTGTGTGTGACCTAGAAAAAAAGAAGAAAAAAAAGCTCCTCCCTCAAACCCGAGTCACTAGCAGTTCGGCGGACCAGAAACTCGTGACTTTCAACCCCCACAGAAACTGCCGTGTTGTATGGCGGGGGAGGGGGCTGATTACAATCTCCTTAAAATGGGATTAGAAACGATTCGAACGCTCCTGATAGTCCACGGCTTGAGTAGAACACAGTTTCCCACATACAACGATTTCGAAAGTCCAAATCGAACATTCAGCCTTCTATCATCCCCTGAATGTTGATTAGAACAGACCTAGAAAACGTCTACGTAAATAGGTACCGCATGACGACTTTTGCGCCAGGTGTTCCACAATGTTCAACCAAGAGGTAAAAATATTATCTAGTAATGCAAATGATTATACAACGGTCTATTATTTACCTGTAACCAGATGCCCCTTCTGACGACTGCAAGTTGCGGCCGGATTAGTGACAGCCATTAAGAAAAAGTGTTAGTTGCAACATCGAGCATGAAAGACCCCCCCCACAAAATTTGATGGTTTCCGTTGCAAGGTATGTAGAATCCGAAAATGGAATGAAAAAAATTTCAGTCCGTCCGCCGTATCTACTTCGCACATTCTTTAGTTACCATGAACCAAAATTAATGAAGTTTGGTTTGTAGGCCTTATTTGGGGTCTAGTTGGTCCGCGAAGCTCGAGCTTCATACGAGTGCACACATACACATGGCTATAAACTTGTAAACCCATTTTATTACCCATTACACATTATTAAACCCCAGAAAGTCGTTATTACCCATGAGGAGAATAGAGCTGGGGGGTCGCGGTCAGTTACATCCCCATCGATGGAGGTCGCCGTTAAAAGATTTAAGAAAAACTGAAATAGGTAGTTTTCGTCGTCGAAGTAGGTGCCAACGTGAATCGCCAGAACACACAAGACCATTCTGTAAGACATAACCAGACGGGTTACATAAATTGCTAATAGAATGTAAATATACGTAGTTAATAGAGAGATGAACAAATATATCTACTCGAACGACATAAATTATGCATATACAGTGACAGAAGTAAGAGGTTATTTATTTATTTATTATTTGTAACACTGTTGGAAATTTATATGAATTTAAAGTAGGCACCTATGCAGGATGCAGCCCACGAACAGCAAAGGAAGTTCATCAATTCATCGAATTTAATTGCAGTAAGCCATCGTGCGATGTGGAATAATAAGACAAAAAAAACCTTTATTTTACCACCAATTAATATTATATTGGTGGCAAATTGAAGGTTTATTTTGGTTTATTATTCTGTGAATAATACACCTATGTATTCGCTCAGCAAAAAATTTTTATAACACCCCCTCAAAATTTTTTCTTTTCCGTTTCAAGGTGCGTAGATTCCAAAAACGCTGCAAAGTCCTTGTCACACGGGTTTATTATTCTATTGGACATACCTACAGAAAGGTTGGCTGTTCATTTATTGTTTCTTTCATGCGTAATAATCGAAATAGCTACTTCTGATGGTTTCCATTAATTTTGGCCCCCAAAACACAAATTAGGTACGCTCTTTTTTTTCTTTTTTTTAAAACTATCTTTGATCATTGGTAGTGCCATTTAATCGTCCTGAACCACGTCTTGACACTTTTTCCAGTGTTATTATACAAACTGATGGTGATTTCAGACGATTTCCCAGGTTTTTCACTCATAAAAAATCAATTCTGGGAGCTGAACATTTGGTAGAACTCAATTTTCCACTCTTTGGTAAAAATCGACTTCATATTCGGTCTTCTCGTCCCCAAAAACATAGAAAACGATATCTCAGACTCATGTTACCAATATGTTGCTAAAACGTAAAAAGTACCTATTTTTACACACATTTTCACTCATAACACCCCTGGGTATATTCCGATCGGGCAGAAAAGTTTCGGGACACAACTAGGGCCCAAATGGAGCATGTGTGCGAAAGAACGATTTTTTTAGACCGAAAATGAAGCCTGTACACGTGATACGGCGGACGGCGTACGGCGGACGGACATTGCATTTTTGGAATCTATGCACCTTGAAACGTAAAAGAAAAAAGTTTGAGGGGGTGTTATAAAAATTTTTTGCTGAGCGAATACATAGGTGTATTATTCACAGAATAATAAACCAAAATGCAATGTCCGTCCGCCGTCCGCCGTCCGCCGTATCACGTGTACAGGCTTCATTTTCGGTCTAAAAAAGTCGTTCTTTCGCACACATGCTCCATTTGGGCCCTAGTTGTGTCCCGAAACTTTTCAGCCCGATCGGAATATACCCAGGGGTGTTATGAGTGAAAATGTGTATAAAAATAGGTACTTTTAGCGTTTTAACAACATGTTAGTAACATGAGCTTTTGAGGTATCTTTTTCCATGTTTTTGAGGACGAGAAGACCGAATATGAAGTCGATTTTGACCAAAGACGCGGAAATTGAGGTTTTACCAAAGGTTCAGCTCCCAAAATTGGTTTTTTATGAGTCAAAAACCTGGAAAACTGTCTGAAATCACCATCAATGTGTACAATAACATTGGAAAAAGTGTAAACAGGTGAATCAAGACCATTAAATGCCACTACCAATGATCAAAGATGATCTTAAAAAAAAAAAAAAAAAAAGCGTACCTATTTCATGTTTTGGGGGCCAAAATTGGTGGAAATCATCAGAAATAGCTATTTCAATCATTCCACATGAAAGAAACAATACATTTAACAGCCAACAAAAATCTCTAGAACTCCAATAGAATAATAAACCCATGTGACAAGGACTTTGCAGCGTTTTTTGTCTTATTATAGCAAAAGGAAGATTTATGCTACCGTCGAGTTAGGTACAGCCAGTGGATTAGAATGTTAGTTCTGTATGAATAACTTGAAGGTTCCCTGCGTTATTTCGAGGGATACGGCGACTGGAATAGATCAAGGATGGCGGACAGAATGAAGGTTGGAGGAAGGGGTAGCAGAAGAAGACGGAACCCAAGGATGTGGCGACCTCGCGCGGCGGGTTTCCTCGACTTCTTGGCCGTTCCGCGACTCTCCTTCCCACGCAGATCGCTCTTCAGAACAGCAGTATCCGTTCCATTCGAAGAAGTTCGATCCACAAGGAGTTTTCAAAGTAAAAATCACATATATTTCGTAGGTTTTGCGGGTAGTCGTCTCAATTTTTAGTAAATTTCAACAGCCGGTTGGGATTCAGCCAAGAGCACAAATCTCTTCTGCTCAAATCATATTTTTCTGTTAACAACGGGACTAATCCTCAGCATATAAGCAACTTCACCAACATCAAAATGAACAAGTCCAAAAGGAACTGAGATAACTTGATAGTTTATAAAATGAGAATTTCATCAGGTACGTGTCAATGCTCGACATTCGAGCCCTTTAAAAGAATGCAATAATTATAAAATATAGTATAACAGAAAAAATCATAAGCCACAAATTATTAGCATTTTTTATGAACTAGGTATCACTTGTTTGGATAGACTTCAATATTTCAATATTTCGAACAATGAAGCGCGTTTTCCCCATTTTGATAACCCTGAAAGCGAATCTGACGATATAAACCCGAAACTTTAGCTGCTTCAGATGTTGAGTACGTACAAAGGTATGTGTGTACCTAGGCTACACAATATATGTGCACGCAAACGTTTTTAACGCCCATAACCTGAAACATTGTCGAAATAAGCTGAAATCTAAAAGGCGTGTGCACGTTGGTCCCATCCCCGCCACCAATTCAGACGGTTCCACCTGAGGTTTATCACAACCGGACAGCACCTTTTGCCTGCGCATGCTCAAACGCGTTTTCTTGGAACGCCTATAACGCCAGAAAAAGTCGAAAATAGCTGACATTTGGAGGGCACTTTATGGTTATAGTGTCCAGATAGTATCACAATTATTTCATAAAATGCCGACCAACCTAGTCTCACTATGAGGACGAAGTTTTGGGCTGGCTAACGATAGGTATAAAACCTAAACCTAGGCCGAGCCAAGTAATCCATGCATCAGACTAGAGACAAGACCGAATGGTTTTCACCGCGATGACCGTTGCGTACGAGAACAATGTTCCAGTTATTATTTTGAAAAATAATTGGTTCCGAATTTTATTAATTATTGTGTATCTTGAGCGCTGAAGCTTGATGTCCGGAATAATTATTTAACTATACATGTTCCAACTGGAAAAATGCACTTCTTTCTTGTTTATTTTCACGTCACCAACACGTCTTTCGCCCATTTTGACTAAAGGAGTGGTCATATCCGGTTCTACTGTTATCACTTATTAACCACTATAACCTAGAAGTGGTGATAATATCGGGCAGGCGCACAGTGGTCCAAAAAAGTGAAAAAGCGCTTAAAACTCAAATTTTTGAAGTATTTTCCCCCACCTTGTCGACCTTAAATATGCATTATTCACCTTCTGTGGGAGTCAATTCTCGAGTTTCAGGGCTCCAACGTTGATTGTGGGCCGTCATTAATCGTTACGACCAAAAATTATAGAAATTCTTAAAATTCTCGTGCATTACCTATAATTTTTTCTTCCGTTTTTTAAAATTTCGAACGGAGAGGATTGGAGCAATTTTTCTCGTTACAATGATGTCAGGAGTGCAAAAAAAGTTTTAATTTTAAGATGTTATTAGGAAAGGGAATAATGAATAATTAACAAATTTATAAGTATCACGTTTCTTTCTGACCTACCTACAGTTTTTGAACCTCAACGTGTCTCTTCGATTCAGAGCTTACACACTCTCTGAACATGTATAGAAAGATCCCAGACCAAAATTAGCTGCTACCCCCTGCGACCTTGAGACCCAGAGCTCAATAAACTAGGAACACTTGAAATGACGCGTTTTCGCTAGGTATAAGTAGTGTAGACCTGATCCGGACTGATCACTGGTCGGCATTCGATATTCATTTGTACTATCTCAGCCAGTGCCAGTAGGAGTGAAGTCTCTACTAAAGTTAAAAAACGCTGCAAAGTCCTTGTCACATGGGTTTGTTATTCTCCTGGACATACCTACAAAAATGTTGGCTGTTCATTTATTGTTTCTTTTATGCGTAATAATCGAAATAGCCATTTCTGATGGTTTCCATTAATTTTGGCCCCTAAAACACAAATTAAGTACGCTCCATTTTTTTAAAAAATAACTATCTTTTATCATTGGTAGTGCCATTTAATCGTCTTGATCCACGTGCTGACACTTTTTCCAGTGTTACTATACAAACTGATGGTGATTTCAGACGATTTCTCAGGTTTTTGACTAATAAAAAATCAATTTTGGGAGCTGAACATTTGGTAGAACTCAATTTTCCACTCTTTGGTCAAAATCGACTTCATATTCGGTCTTCTCGTCCCCAAAAACAACGATATCTTAGAAGCTCATATTACCAACATGTTGCTAAAACGCTAAAGTACCTATTTTTACACACATTTTCACTCATAATACCCCTGGGTATAATCCGATCGGGCTGAAATGTTTCGGGACACAACTAGGGCCCAAATGGAGCATGTGTGCGAAGGAGCGACTTTTTTAGGCCGAAAATGAAGCCGGTACACGTGATACGGCTTTGGCGTGTTTATATTCTACTTACGAGAATACCTTAGGTATCAATTATTGGAAGGTACTTAATATTATTTTTTATACGACACGCCTTTGTTGAACGAGAAGACTGAATCACTGTATATTTTTCAACAGGTGTTAAGTCGGGAGTCAAGTGATAAAATTCAATAGGTAAATTAACAAAACAATAATGTAGTCGCCGCCACAAACCACCCTCCTCCCCTCAGGAAAGGTGATAATCTGCAAAGCGGACGGGCAGTCGCACGGCCCTCGTCCTTGTTGTCCGCGGCTGCATCAACCAGGTCCTTTGTGGTGCACTAGTATCCGTCGCTTGAGGTATTGTTCTGATGCTGAGTGGTCTGTCTGTCTGCGTTGGGGAATCTTGTGGTTGATCTTCTGTGCCTGTTATGGTAATATTTCTCCCTTGTTCTTCTCTGCTGATACTGATAGTTGTATTTCCTTGCTCTTCAACTTCTTGTGCTATGAAAGCTGGTGAATCCTTTTGATGGTATCAATGGTCCTACAAGATCGATGTGAATATGTGCAAATCTTTCTGATGGTGGTGCAAATTCACCCATTGGACCGTGTGTGTGCCTCTGTACCTTGCCTTTTTGACAGTCTACACATGCCTTTACCCAAGTAGCACTGTCCTTTGCCATACATGGCCAAACGAATCTCTGCCGCAATAGTTTGAGTGTCGCTGCTTTTCCAGGATGGGATAATTTGTGGACACTATCAAATTCTAGTCGGCGAAAATCAACTGGAACAAATGGTCTCACAAAACCAGTCGAAATGTCACAAAATACAGCTTTGGGAACGTCTGGCATGTTAACACGCTTCCATGTTAAAGTGGAGCCTAAAACCTCCGATGGCAAATCTTCTTCTTTTTGTGCATCGGCCAATTTCGTATAGTCTAATACTTCTATGCTCTCTAATCGAGAGAGGCAGTCAGCAACAACATTATCTTTTCCTGCTATGTGCCGGATATCAGTTGTAAATTGTCCTATATAATCCAACTGCCTAGCTTGTCTGGGAGACGCCTTGTCCAGGTTTTGTTGAAACGCAAATGTCAGTGGTTTATGGTCAGTGAACAAAACGAATGATCGGCCTTCTATGAGATACCTGAAATACTTCACAGCTGCAAATGCTGCTAAAAGCTCTCTGTCATACGCACTATATTTCTGTTCAGCTAGACTCAATTTTCTTGAAAAGAACCCTAGAGGTTGCCAATGCCCTTCTACCAATTGCTGAACGCTACTTCCTATTGCTTTCTCTGAAGCATCTACCATCAGTGACCATTGACAATCTGCTCTGGGATATGCTAACATGACTGTTTCTTTCAACGCGTCCTTACAGCTCTGAAAAGCCGCTAATGTCTCATCGGTCCATTCAATTACGGAGTCCTGTTTTCCTACGTGTCCTTTCAAGTACTCTGTCAGTCTTGAGGTGATGTAAGCTGCGTTTCTTACAAAACGACGGTAAAAATTGAAAAGACCAAGGAATCTACGCAAAGCCATAATGGTTTTAGGTGGTTCTATATTATGGATCTTCTCAACCCGAGATGCTAATGGTTTCACTCCTTCCGCTGACACTGTATGCCCCAGGAATTCAATCTGTGATTTACCAAATTCACATTTAGCAGGATTGATGACAACACCATACTCTCTCAAACGTTGGAACAATTTTCGTAAATCAACAAGATGTTCTATTTCTGTGGTACTTGCAACCAAACAGTCATCGATATATGCTCGCACATTCAGACCTCTTGTCAGTTCATTGACGAACCTTTGAAATGTTTGTGCAGCATTACATAATCCAAAAGTCATTTGTGGAAATTCGAATAATCCAAAAGGTGTTATAATAGCTGTTTTTTCTACGTCTTCTGGTGCCATTGGAATCTGGTGATAAGCTTTTAATAAATCTATTTTTGAAAAAATTGTTTTGCCGTGTAAATCTTGTACCAAATCCTGAATGTTTGGAAGGGGATACTTGTCTGGAATTGTAATTTTGTTCAGTGCCCTGTAATCTCCGCATGGGCGCCAATCTCCAGTTTTCTTGGGTACCATGTGAAGTGGACTCGACCATGGGCTTTTTGAAGGGCGACATATGCGTTGTTCTAACATGTAATCGAATTCTTTCTTTGCTACTGCGTACTTAACTGGATCAAGTCTGCGAAATTTAGCTGACACTGGTGGTCCTATTGTCTGAATGTGATGAACTACACTATGAGAAGCTTTCTTATCTAGTCTCGGACTTGTGATATCCTTGAATTCCTCCAGTAATGTACGATACTTCTCTTCTGTGACTTCCTTTGGTCCAATCGTTGTTAAGACAGGTGCAACGCATTTGGTTATGTATCCCTTCGAGGCGAGCGAAGTCATTGTATCCCGTAGACATCGTGCCTTCAGATCAACCATGAGTCCATAATGTTGTAGCAGGTCAGCTCCAATAATAGGCTTCGATACTGCTGCAACTATAAAAGGCCATGAAAATCGACGTCTTAGTCCTAAATCAACGGTTAGAAGTTTCGTGCCATGTGTCGTAATTTCTGATCCATTTGCTGCATACAAGGAGTAACTAGTTTTTGGTTCCCTTCCCGTAGCTGGAATAACAGATACGTCAGCCCCTGTGTCTATCAAAAATTTCGTTTTTGTCGAATCATCATAAATGAACAAACGGCGGGACTGTAGGTGGCCAAGATCGCTTACCGCTCCTTGCGATTGGCCTACTTGTTTTCCGAACGACTATCTTCTTTCCTCTTATAACAACAAGGGGATTCACAACGAAAAGCCTTGTCGCCGTACCTAAAATGGAACTTACATTTCCAAGAACCTGCCTTTTTCTTTTCTTTTTCAGTACGTGCTTGAGAACGTGAACGTTGTTGATTTCTTAAGGGTGATCGAAATTGTTGTCGCGAATTGTGCCTGAATGCTGTGTCAAGTTTTTGAGTTAAAGCTTCAATCTTGTTTTCTAATTCCGAAAATCTGTCTTCCTTAGTAGCTACAGCACTAATTTGATTTTGTTTGGGTTCGACTACTTCCATGATTTTGTCTGCCAAAGGTACTAATGTTTTAAGAGTAGAGTTTTGACTCACTGACAGGATACCTCGGACGTTCGTAGGGAGGTTTTGCAGCCAAAGGGTCTTCAATAAGTCTTCGCTTACTGCGTTGTTTGCAAGTTCTCTCATCTCCCTGAGAAGTTGACTTGGTTTTCTGTCTCCGAGAGCTACGTCCTTGAGTAGTTTTTGTAACTTGCATTCTTCAGAATCGGTAAAACAGTCTATCAGTCGTTTCTTGAGCGTATCATATTTCTCTTCTGGTGGAGGATTAGTGACTAAATCGCTTACCTGAGTGAGAACACTCGTATCAATCAATCCTACGATGGTATCAAATTTTTCTTCGTCATCTGTGGTATTTTTCCTTCTAAATTGTGCTTCAACTTGAGCAAACCAAAGAGCAACATTCGCTTTCCAGAATGGTGGCAGGGAAAGTGTTACAGATCGTGGGGTTGGAACGGGTCTTCTTTGGTCTCCTGCTTCCATCACGTCGGGGTCACCACTTTTTGGCGTGTTTATATTCTACTTACGAGAATACCTTAGGTATCAATTATTGGAAGGTACTTAATATTATTTTTTATACGACACGCCTTTGTTGAACGAGAAGACTGAATCACTGTATATTTTTCAACAGGTGTTAAGTCGGGAGTCAAGTGATAAAATTCAATAGGTAAATTAACAAAACAATAATGTAGTCGCCGCCACACGGCGTACGGCCAACGGACATTGCATTTTGGTTTATTATTCTGTGAATAATACACCTATGTAATCGCTCAGCAAAAAATGTTTATAACACCCCCTCAAATTTTTCTCTTTTACGTTTCAAGGTGCGTAGATTCCAAAAATGCAATGTCCGTCCGCCGTCCGCCGTACGCCGTATCACGTGTACTGGCTTCATTTTAGGTCTAAAAAAGTCGTTCTTTCGCACACAGGCTCCCTAGTTCTGTCCCGAAACTTTTCAGCCCGATCGGAATATACCCAGGGATGTTATGAGTAAAAATGTACACAAAAATAGGTACTTTTTGTGTTTTAGTAACATGTTAGTAACATGAGCTTTTGAGGTATCGTTTTCCATGTTTCTGGGGACGAGAAGACCGAATATGAAGTCGATTTTGACCAAAGAGTGGAAAATCGAGGTTCTACCAAATGTTCAGCAACCAAAATTGATTTTTTATGAGTCATAAACCTGGGAAATCGTTGAAATCACCATCAATTTGTATATTAACACTGGAAGTAGTATCAACACGTGGATCAAGACGATTAAATGGCACTACCAATGATCAAAGATAATTTGGAAAAAAAAGAGCGTACCTATACCTAATTCGTGTTTTTAGGGGCCAAAAATGGTGGAAACAATCAGAAATAGCTATTTCAATTATTTCACAATAAATAAACAATAACTGAACAGCCAACATTTCTGTAGGTGTGTCCAACAGAATAGGTAATAAACCCATGTGGCAAGGAGTTTGCAGCGTTTTTGGAATCTATGCACCTTGAAACGGAAAAGAAAAAAGTTTGTGGGGGTGTTATAAACATTTTTTGCTGAGCGAATACATATAGGGAATACCAAAACCGTGTTCTTGTTGAGGTTTTGTTGAATTATGACGAAAAATATGTCTATTGTTTGATGCGATCATTTTCCGTTAGCTAAAGAGAGTATGTTTGAATGTGAATTTATTGAATTTAAAAAAAGAAGTAGGTTGAATGCAGCAGGAACAAGGGGATGTTTTTATCAAAAATTGTGTTATGGCTGGAGTGTTTTTTCGAATGGCCACCACAATGAGCCTCAGAGCCACCAGTCACTAGCCCTGCTGGAGGGTCGACAAGAAGATTTCAACAGCTTGACAGCTCTAAAAGACGATGGGCACAGCTCATTAAAGAAAAATATACAATCAGCGTGCTGATGTTTGCTCTGGTGTCCGCTTTGCGCGAGAGCGGAAAAAACCAAATTGCAGATGCCACAGATGGTTTGTTGGCGGATGGTCTTTAACCTATTCCATGAATAAAGCGATTTTTCAATGCTTCCTTATGAGAGTAGGTAATTGCTACCAGTATGACTATATACTCTTCTGATCAAAAACGTTTGGCCTCTTTACCCTCATCAGTCATAAGACTAGTAAATGCGCCAAATTCCAGGCTTCCAGCTCAACAACCACAAATGTTATTGAGTTTTAAGCGCTTTTTGATGATTATAGACCACTGTGAGGCGCGCGACCCGATTGTGACGGGAACTAGTTTGTTAGTATGTCACATCTTAGTTTTTCAGGTGTTAGCATTTCCAAGTCGAATTCAACCTTTTCCAAACCAAAGTCAACCATTTCCAAACCAAATTCAACTTTTTCCGAGTCAAATTCAACTTTTTCCATTTCAAATACAACTTTTTCCAAGTCAGATTCAACTTTTTCCATTTCAAATTCAACCTTCCCGGACTTCAGCAAAATATGTAAATTTTAATCAATTGAATTGTGAACCCCATTACTAACTTTTTGTTGCCTTAAATTGAACAGCACTATAGTGGTTCAGTGCAGGCACTAGGTAGGTAAGTGTGTTTTTATTTTTTTCATTACAATTTAGAATTTTTGTTTTTGAACCTTCAACTGAAGTCAGGAACACAACTTTGGCGTTTGCAAATTCTTCGTGTTACTAGGATTTATCCAGGTGTTGTAGCCACGGAATATAATTCGAATCAGGGAGACATTATTCTTAGTAGTAGGTATAATTTAGTAGTAGGTATAATTTCTTAGTTGTAGGTATAATGGTGAGTCACATATTTTTGTACTGAGAATCACCCAAATCGTTTGCGGCACCGTTGCGAATCAACTCGAGAAAAACTTTACTTATAAAAGCGGATTGCTGCCGTCGACATTCGTATTGCTGTCAACTCATCTGAGAAGTAGAGGTCTCTTTTGAAAAGAGGAGACCACCCCCTTTCATCTTCCAGTTTTCACTTTCTGAAAGAGAAAAAATTGAAACGCTCGAAAAAACTCAAAGAGTAAACTCTTCTAATCGAGACGTTATACTAAGAGTTTTTTCCCCTGAGTTTTAGCCTTTTTAGGCGTCGTCAGCCTAACGACAGACGGTCTGTCCGAAGACGTACAAGCGGATTTATGACGACCCCTCAAAGCGGTTTTTATACAGCGACCGTTCAATCTCGGATAGAAGGCTGAGGACTCGCATCGATTTTTTTTCTCCGGAGGTTTTGGCTTCTGCAAAGACAGCAAAAAATAAGGGGTATGAGGAATTTTTATGGGCAATTTCTTGAGCATCCAAGATTTGTAGTGTACTGTATTAATATAATCTCAATTCCTTTTGTGTGAAGGTTGGTCAGTATCGTTACCGCGATATATTCTTTATTATCCGTTTCATGGGAAACGAAGAGAAGGAGCATAAATTAGTGATGATATGGTTATGTTGCAATGGGCCCAAAATTTGTTGTAACAACATTATCTTGATTCGAATCCGTTTTGGAATCCATCTGTTCAAGGGATACTATTGCAGGATCTGACATTGAGGTATCCAGCCTTTCGGGGTATTCTCCCCTTGCATGTGAGGCGGTGTCCAGCCGTCAGGGCCTTTCGCCGGAAGCGTCCCTCACAGTGTCCTAATTATTGTTCTCCGAACCTGTTAATAATGGTGTTACTGCTTAAATTCCCCTTCTTCTATGCTGATTCGCAAGACGTCTGCCTTATGAGCGGTAGAAGATCGTTCTATAGAGTACCCCGTGATGTGAAGTCGTTCGAACGTCAGTGTGAAGTAATAGCCAAGTTTGTTCAATAAACACATTAACTGCATTATTTCTTCGTGGTTTCACCTATCATTTCAATCAATCCATATAATACTATCATGGATCAATTCCATAGATATCAAACACTTTATGTATAGCATAATATCTAGTCTTACAGGTAGTGGATGAGTTCAATATGCCAAGACGTTTTCAATGCCAAGTGAGTTTATAGCTGTTGAACAAGAGTGTTGAACTTTTTGTTCAGAGTGTAGCACAATGAAGTGGCGTCCTAATGTAAATAATCTAAAATAACATAACGCTAGAATTAGAAGGGGGTAACTGAACTGAGCACACTCTAAAGCGCAGGCGAATTGAGCACAGGTGAAATGAGCACTACAACTTACTCGTACTTGACCAGATAATTTATTACCTATAATAGAAGCAGTAATAAAAAACGACAGTCATGCAGCATGGCTATAAGAGCGAATTTTCGAAGTTTTCGGCATCTTCCTCCTCCGCCTAAAATTTTCTGAAAATTAATTTTCGGCCAATGTTTTCCCAACTTGATACCATACAAAATTAAAACAGGAGTAGTTTTACGCAAAGTAAAATTTGGGGTGGAAGGAGGGGGAGGGGGAAATCAAAAATGTTTTGAATACCAGAAGAGTAGGTATTGGGTACGTAACGTACGTACGTTTTTGCCGAGTAACACCTCGGTTTGTAGATTTTCCAACGCTGAACACGATGGTGAAGTCAGAATTGCGATATCCCATTCCGTTATCAGATTAGAGCAGACGAACCAGGAAGAACATCTCAAGAAATAACCACGTTCCTTCATCTTCAAAGTGCTCCAGTTTGAGAATGGAATGAGATATCGCAATTCTGATATCACCATCGTGTTCAGCGTACAAAAACCTTTAAAATGAGGTGTCACTTGTCAGACTTTTTCATTTTGGGAATTTATGGGTAATTTCCCCCCCCTAAAACTCCCCAAAACTCCCCCTTAGGGTGACCCGATTCTGCCCATCTTCGAACTTAGCCTGTCGATTGCCAAGACAGATTTTTCGTGCAAATTTGAACTTTTTATCTCAATTCTTTCGAGAGTTATCGTCTGGAATGACACATACATATATAAATATATAAATATATAATTATAAATATATAAATATATAATTATAAATATATAAATATATAATTATAAATATATAAATATATATATATATACATATAATTTTTGGTGTCTTTCGGCAGGGAATTCAGGATGGTCTGAAACGGATTTTGGTATAAAAATCTTTCGGAAATTCGAGTTTTAAAAATTTTGGACCGAGAATAATAGCTTCCTTTTCTTCGAAAATTCGCTAAAAATGAGGCCAATTTTATTAAAACGGTTATAGAAGCAGTTGAATTTACATTTTTGACGGAGCTAAACAATCAATATTTATATCGTACAAGAATTGATTCAATATTTTTTGGATGCCGGTCATGGGGGTCTGAACTTTGAAGCAGGTACAAGTCTGGAAGGCGAATTTGTCGGCATTTGTAGCTATCTACGTGAGGATATGTACGATTATAACTGTTTCAACAGTTTCAAACAGTCAACAGAAAATGACATTAAACAGTGCTCCATTAGCCTGTGCTCAGATTACCTGTTACTTTATAATAAATAAACAGCCTACAAAGATTAGACGGATCATTAGTGTGCTCAGTTCACCAGCACCCAATTAGAATGTTACCTGAAGTACCATCAACGCATCACCTTTTGTAGGTTAGTCCCTCCGATGAGTTCGGCCATCGGTGTTAGATTTGCCACTATTCAGACAAACTTCACAAATTTGATCAATGAAGCACGTTATCCCGTTTTAGACCATCATGAACATGTAATCTCGTGATGTAATTTTTGCCGAGGAGACAGACCAGAAGTTCTAGCTCTTACAGATCTTTGCTTACTTGTAGCTCGAGTACATAACATGTACCTAAGTACTCAAACCTTTGAAACGTCCATAACTAAATTTGGGTAGTTGCTCAGATGTTTCATATCGAATTCATAAAAATCGGATTGCAACTACATTCCGCGCAAGGGCTAAATGCGTTCATCTTGAAACGCTTATAACTCCGAATGAAAGGATGTTCGAAAATAAATGGATTCCGGTTGTGATTTTAGGTTTATTATTTTCAATAATGAACCTTTGGAATAGAGCAAGACAATTTTTTGATGGTTTCTGTTTCAACGTACGTAGAATCCGAAAATGCAATTAAAAAAACGCTGTAAATCTCTGCACACCGGTTTATAATTTTGTACAGAATACCCTTCCGTTACAGATCACAGCTCTCTGTATAGATAACCCGTCTATATAATATAATATGTTGTAGTCAAATTGCCATCTTTGAAAAAGGCGGTCTTACTGCAAATTTGACTCGGGCGGTTTTCTTCCCTTCGATTCGGGCGGTCCCTCCCGCCGACTCGGCGTTGGACCATAAGGAGCCAGGTCCTTCTGCGCCTCTCCTACGCGCAAGGGAGGGGAGAGGTATAAATACCCCCGCTCCCCACACCTCGACACAGTTCCCCGAGATCTTACCCGAGAACAGACCTGCGATTTTAGTTGACCGAGAGATTTGAGTTAAAGCAGAGAAGTAGTGTTGAGAGTGGTAGTTGTGTTGGTTCAGAGAGAGTTTAGTTTATTTTATCCCTCCCACGATCGACCCCCCTGTGGAAGAAGACGAGCGGACTTGGCACGGAAACGGTTTCAATTCGGACACGCATAATAACAGTCGAGCAAGAGAGAGAGAAGGCGATACGACCCCACCGGAAGGCACATTTGAACCCAAGTGTGTACTCAGTACTGCCGTGGAAGTATACTTGTTCCAGGAGCCAGCAGCCAAGAACAATCGCCCCGGAGCCCCAGGAATTCATCCCTGGACCAGAAGCCCGGAAGGACCATCCCTGGACCTCTTGGACCACCGTTCCAGCAGAGGTAGGAATCATTCCCTTTTCTAACTTATCTTTACCTAAGCGATATCATTCGCGTAATAGCGACCCTCAGGCTTGGTGCATCACACTTCCTAACGAGAGTCACAAAGGGGTTTATACCCGTCTGTTCCAGAACTCTCCACATCTTTGGCCCCAAGAAATCTCCCTTGTCCCTCGTATCGTCGACGTCTGAACCCATCGCTGAACCCTCGACTCTGGTGCCACATTTTTCAACATCTTAAATTACACTTATCTAGCATACTTACCTTCTTAGTTTTCCTCCCCGTTCATGTAATTTCCGTAACTCGCGACTATTCAATTTCATCCCGTACAGTCTGTCTTTTCTTTTGCGCCTTCGCGACCCCGCTTCATGTTGTTACATTTCCTACAATAAATTCAGTTACCTTGACGTATTGAGATTCTTTCACATCCTTTTGAGAACCGTAGAGTCACCTTTCGAACTGCCATCAGGCCTCCAAAATATTAGTCTTATCGTTAGGAATTTACAGCCGTACCATAACCTGTACCCGAAGTCAGAACCTGTGCAACGCTGACTGCGGGGCCGCTGCCAACCTACAAACTTCAGGTAATTTACTTGTAGACTTTTCGCTGCCAAATTTCAGCCTAAGCTCGCCATCCAGTACTGACATAGTCATAAGTAGGTTTGCAGGCAGGATAGTCACACAAGTAACGATTACAATGTACTATTCTATACATATTATGTAGATCGCAGATCCTCCGTAAATTAGTACCTAACCCCGTACTCGTTACTAGGTGCCTACCTAAATCACGAGTTAAATGTTGCTAAAATATTTCTGTCGATGACAAACTGTAACTGAAATGGCAGAAAGAAACGCAAATAATGAAGTTCTAAGAGAAAATTGTTGATGTGGAGTGAAATAGATGCCCCTTCTGCGTAGATCACTGTTCTCTGTGGTCAAGAGTAATGAACCGTTGTGTAATAACTTGCCCATCAATAATACTTCAACGGTTGGTCAAGTGCAAAAGTACCGATCAACAAAATCCAGCCCCTTCTTGGTAGATGAACCGTTGTGTAATAATTTACCGTTCTGTAATAATTTACCGTTGTGTAAAATTTACTGTTATGTAATAATTTACCGTTGTGTAATAATTTGCCGTTGTGTAATTAATTTACCATTTTGTAATAATTTACCCATCAATAATACTTCAAAGTTTGTTCAAGTTTCAGAAGTACCTACCAACAAAATCCAATAGTCCATCACTTATCAAATGAAATAATATCGCAGAACAACCAACTCGACTTCATACAGCCATCCTTGATTATAGTCAGGTGCTCCCTAGTGATGATATCCGGGCCGGATTTATACCGTCTGATTCACGATCGTGTTGACGATGCTTTTTGGTGCACACGAACGGCTGGACGTACAATGCTCTGAGTGGTCTCAAAAAACGGTTTACCTCAAGGCCGTTGTGTAATAACTTGCCATTGTGTAATAATTTACCCATCAATAATACTTCAACGGTTGTTCAAGTTGCAAAAGTACCTATCAACAAAATCCAGCCCCTTCCGGGTAGATGAGCCGTTGTGTAATAATTTACCGTTGCGTAATAATTTACCGTGGTGTCATAATTTACTGTTGTGTAATAATTCACGTTGTGTAATAATTTGCCGTTGTGTAATAATTTACCATTGTGTAATAATTTACCCATCAAAAATGCTTCAACGTTTGTTCAAGTTTCAGAAGTACCTACCAACTAAATCCAATAGTCCATCACTTGTCAAGTGAAATAATATCGCAGGACAAAGAACTCGACTTCATACAGCCATCCTTGATTATAATCAGGTGCTCCCTAGTGATGATATCCGGGCCGGATTTATACCGTCTGATTCACGATCGTGTTGACGATGCTTTTTGGTGCACACGAACGGCTGGACGTATAATGCTCTGAGTGGTCTCAAAAAATTGTTTACCTCAAGACAAATTTAATAATGTAAAAAAAACCATACCCTTCTATCGAAAGTTTTCAAGCTACGGCGTTCTGAAAATTTCAACCCCTATTTTGAACCCCTTAGAGATGACTGACAGTAACGCCGAGCTTCGAGGACCAACTAGACCCTGAACAGAACCTATAACCCGAATTTCATCAATTTTCTTTCATGGTAACTAAGAAAAGTGGCCAGTACGGCGTACGGAGGACAGACAGAAATCTTTTTATTGCATTTTCGGATTCTACATACCTTGAAACGTAAACCATCAAATTTTGTGGGGGGGTTAGAATTTTTTCTTTCATGCTCGATTCCAATGGTTCATTATAGAAAATAATAAACCAAAATTTCTGTCCGTCCGCCGTACGCCGTACTGAGCACTTTTCTTAGTTACCATGAACCAAAATTGACAAAATTCGGTTTATAGGTCCCATTTGGGGTCTAGTTGGTCCTCGAAGCTCGGCGTTACTGTCACTCATCCCTAAGGGGTGAAAAATAGGGGGTTGAAGTCTCCAGGACGCCGTTTTCTTGATTTTTGTACGGTTTTAAATATTTCTCTAACTTGGGAGTTTTTTAAGACCACCTGGAGCATTGCAAGTCCATCCGTTCGTTCACAGTAAGGCCCAGAAGTTTGCACCGACAGGCATTTTCAACAGCAGGGTGAATGAAATTGTACACATTCAGCCCAAATATCATCACTAGGTACGCGCTAACAATCGGGATTTGGCCGAGACCATCATTGCTAGGGAGCACATGATTATAATCACGGAGTATGAAGTCGAGTTGGTTGTTCTGTGATATTATTTCATTTGAAAAATATGGCTCTTTTGGAGTTTGTTGGTAGGTAGTGAAACTTGAACAAACGTTGAAATATTATTGATGGGTAAATTATTACACAATGGTAAATTATTACACAACGGTTCATTATACCATCTACGTAGAAGGGGCTCGAGTTTGTTGGTAGGTACGTATGCAAATTTTTTCACTCCACATCAACAATTTCACTTCCGAACTTCATGATTTGCGTTTCTTTTTGCCATTTTGGGTACTGTTTGTCATCGACAGACAGTACCCAGTTTTATTTCAACAACATTTAATTCGTGATTTAGGTAGGCATCTAGTAACGAGTAGGTACGGGGTTAGGTACTAACCTACGGAGGGTCCGCGATCTACATAATATGTCTAGAATAGTACATATCATATTATACAGACGGGTTATCTATACAGAGAGCTGTGATCTGTAACAGAAGGGTATTCTATACAAAATAATAAACCGTTGTGCAGGGATTTGCAGCGTTTTTTTTTTCTCGTATAGTTTGGTTTTGTGCTGGCTTATAATGCTGGAAGCCCAACCGCAATAAGCTGCGCCTAGTAATTCATGGAGTAGGTACAAAAGACAATGTTCAACCATAACAATTGTATCACAAATTTAAACAACTTATTGACCCCCAAACTGAGAATGATAAACCGAAATGTTGATGCTGGATTAGATGTCATCATGTCGCACGTTGATTATTCCATAGCAGCTGCTTCCTCTCGGGTCGCTCCGCTTTACTACTCCGTAATTATTTTACGGTGATTTTCTCCCGATGAGATTCCTTGTTTTGTTTTTTTTTGGTTTTTTTTTCAGGGCCGTGCCTCAACCTCTTGGAGATCTGGAAATCAATTTCGAGGGTCGGGAGGGCTTAAGTCATGTTGAAAACCCCATCGGCTACCGGAATTAACAAAGCTTTCCCACTTCACTCCCCTCGTCCTTTCACTCCGTTAATCACTTCAAGAAGCAGGAGAAAGAATATGTAGAGCAAAAAGAGAATAAAAATAATAAGGCTGACGAAGAGGGTGGAACGAAGTGAAAAAAAAGGAGGATTTCTTCCCAAAGATAATTAACAAAGAGCCGAGGATTTTTTTCAGTTACCATCTCACCTCGTTTCTTTCGACTGGTCTTCCCCTGGGTTTTGGCCTGGCGCTTTTGTTTGTCGACAGATATGTGTGTGTTAATCGATTTCTGGGACACGGTCACGTGACTACTTGTAATGAGCGTTTTTTATAACGGGAGCGGACTAGAGGGTTTCTGATTAGAGATGCTTCCAGTGTTCTTGTAAGGTAGCAGCGGTTATGGACGGGGAACGCAGGCTGGTTGAGGTCGTGTCGAAAAATCGGACCTTCCGCTCGCTCAATGTTGTGTGCAACTCCCTCCTTCGGATCATCACTCGGTCGCATTCCCGAACGCGAATCAATGATCTTTTTAAAAAATTTGATATTCTTCCACCACGATTGATATTTGTTTATCGCTCCCTGCTTCGTTTTTTTTTTTTTTTTTTTTTTTTAATAATCGATATATTTGCTATATCAGTAACATAACAACTGAGCTTAGCCCATCAAGTTAGTTTGCTATAATATTATTCAACTGTTTGTAGAGTTTTTAGCCCAGTGGCTGTAACTCAAGAGAACACTCAATCACTACACTTGTCACATTGTCACATCACAAGGTCGAAAGGTTTTGTTCTATCAAGCCGCCGGGTGGCGTTGCTGTTGTCTAGGAGTCGAAGAACTTCTGGATTCATGTGTTCATGAAGCCGCTGTTCGTATTTAATCGCATGTTGCTTTGCCACTTCGCTGACGGAATCCATCTTGAGGTCTCGATGGAGGTCATCATTTCTGATGTACCAAGGGGCGTTGACAATACTCCTCAGTACCTTGTTCTGAAAAGTTTGTATAATCTTGCTGTTTGTCTTTTTAGTACAGCCCCAGAGCTGGATACCATAAGTCCACACAGGTTTTAGGATTTGCTTGTAGATTAGCAATTTGTTGTGTACAGATAGTTCAGAATATCTGCCTAGCAACCAGTACATTTTTTTGAACTTCATATTTAACTGATCTTTTTTTTAATCACATGTTCCTTCCATCTTAATTTGGCATCAAGAGTCATCCCTAAGTACTTTGCTGTATTAGCGTAGGGGATCTGTTGGCCATTCATCATGACTGGTATCGTTGTTATGTTCTTGTTCGTAAAGTTAGTATGAGTAGATTTCAGTTCATTAAGCTTAAGTCGCCATTTTTTGGTCCAGGCGCTTACATCATCAACAGAATGCTGTAATTTCCTAGTTGCTTCCTCTACTGAGTCACCAACCGCAAGTATGGCAGTATCATCAGCAAAAGTTGCGATTGTCGTGTGTTCATTGCTAGGTACATCACGTGTATACAGAAGGCATAGTAAGGGCCCAAGCACGCTTCCTTGAGGGACACCTGCCCTTATTTTTTTACTCCCTGCTTCGTGTACACAAGATTAAAAAATGTCTACCCCGCCGCATTGTCTTGCGAGTCACCCGAGGAACATGCGAGGGTAGCCAAATTCGATTTTCCCGCCCTACCACTGATTTTTTTCACAAGACAATTTCCATGGCTGCCTCCCACAATATACGTCTCACTTCCGACTACCTTACAATCAGATCAGTCGACTAATTCCTTCAAAAAAACAATAGGCGCATACCTGCTGCAAGTGCACAAATCTGACCTGCACACTGACTTCTTAAATAGGTTTGATCTGTAATTGTAACTGTGTTATGTATTTAGGTAATTACTATCTTGGAATATGGATGGCATGGGTGCTACATACCCATACATATATTCTATTTTTTCTTTTTTTTTCACTCAAGTTGAATATTGTCTGTAAATATTGTGAACTAATAAGCTAGTTCAGTGACAACCAGCCCCTGGACGGGTCGTCAAGACCTTAGGAGCCCATTCATGAACTTGTTTTTCTCATGTTTCTGTACTTATATTCTTCATTATGTACTAAATATGTTTTTGAATAAAGAATTCAATTGAATTGAATTGAAGTGGAGGATAGCCGCACATCACCTCCGCTGGTTGAAATGGAAGTTCACGGATCCCACTTACCGACTCCGCTGGACTATGAAATAATATTGTTTATAAGATTATATTGGCTCCGCTTCTTATCATGTAGTCGAGTCCGCTTCGTATCGACTCCGTTTCCAGTCAGCACCCACCAACCTACCGTTCAACAACGAGTGATGCCTTTCAGTTTCGTCGTGGTCAGCAAGGAGAGTTTTGTGATCGCGTGCAAAGGTTTTAGATTCAATAGGAGTGATTCTGTAAAATCGACAGATCCGTACAAGTTGAGGTGCACCTGTAAGAAATGTACTGCCGAAATGTATGTCTCAGAAGGTTGGCGTGAAATAATTAAAGAAGATGGAGACCACGATCACCCAGCAAAATTGAATTGCAACCGCGCAAGTCTCATTTCAGTAATGAAGCGATATCTCTAAACAGCAATTTCTCAAACTAATATCATCACATTATGGCCGTTAATACCTGCTGTATCTACTTACTATCGTTAATACCTGTTTTTCGTTAATCTACTTTATCTATATTATTTGTGGGGGGGGGAATAATAAATAATAAACCGCTGTGCAATACTTCATTTTTTGTTGTTTAACGCCAAGCAATGTGGGCCATTTTCATGTATACCTTTCCCTCACGTAAGCGGAGTCAATATGAAGCGGAGTCGATGCCATTTCCGTCGGAGTTTATGTACACCCTGGATGATACTGCTGAAGGGAACAAGTTTATGAACTAACTACTGGATCGCCCATTTTGAATGAAAAGAGGGAATAATTATATTTTAACTCAATTGTGGACAAAGGAAAGCAGTCTCATAATATGTCAATATAGGTACCTATAACATTTGCCATTTTAGCTGAACCTCTTACCGAATGTTTCATTCAGTAAAAGTTTTGATTGGAAGTTCAAGAGGGTATTGTGGCGGTACAACGTGTACCTACATTAGTTATTTTATATTTGTTAGTTACGAATCACATTGTCCAAATTGCAATTCTCATTTCTAGTCGAAATCTCAACTTGAATAAATCCTTACAATTCGCAAGGTTTGTTTCCGTACTATTTATTCAAGTTGAGATCTTAATGGATCGTTTTCTGAAACCTGACCGGTTTGAAATATTGCCGGGCTCTCCAGGAGCAGCCAAAGCATGGGCTCACTGGGCAAGAACGTTTGAGAATTTTCTCTTGTCTGCAACAACAAAGGATCCGGAAGTCACAGAAGACGCAAAACTTCATCTGCTGGTAAACCACATCTCCTAAGATGTATACCAACTTGTTTCTGAAAAGGTAACCTATGCAGATGCAATCAGCACTCTAAGAGCCGCATACATCAAACCACAGAACGAAATTTTCGCTAGGTATAAACTTGCAAATAGGAAACAAGGAATCGGTGAATCGATTGACCAGTACGTACTAAGTCTGATTGAGTTAGGTAAAGAATGTGAATTCAAAGCCGTTGATGCAGAAACTCATCGCGACCTTTGCATACGAGACGCATTCGTGAGTGGGTTAACATCTAATACGATCCGTCAGGGTTATTGGAAAACTTAACGTTAACCCTCCAGCAGGCCCTAGAGAGTACTCGATCGTTGGAATCTGCTCAAAACCAAGCCGCTCATTACTTATCAGCGTTCAGCACAAACATAGACTCAGTTGCTGCTATTTCTGAAAATTCAACCCAAGTAGCTGCTGCTTCTAGTACAAATCAAAAATGTTATTTTTGTGGTAGACCTCGACATCCAAAATCAGTGTGTCCCGCAGTTGCAGAAAAATGCAAAAATTGTGACAAGGTGGGTCATTATGCCAAAGTGTGTCGTTCTAAACCAAAGCTACAGAAAAATACGTCAGCTTCAATAATGCCACAACTATCATCTCTCCTCTCAGCATCAGTATCATCTCTCCAAAAAGCAATCACTCCTATTCAAATCAATAATATTCCTGCCAAAGCACTAGTAGACACTGGCAGTTCAGAGAATTATATATGTACCGCATTTGCATTGGAACATAATCTTAAACTACAACCCCAGAAATCATCCGTTTGTATGGCATCAACATCATTAGTTTCTTCAATTTCTAGCTTCTGTATCGCCAACGTAAAGCTCATATCTCATACTTTACTGGTAACGTGAAGCCTGTAGAATGAAGCCACTGATAAGATGATATGAGATATGATGGTCACTGTTTGAAGGGGCTAACTCGAGTTTTAACTGTAACCCTTGTAAAACACGACTTATCTTTTTAAACCTTGTGATCCTCCCCACCCCATAACGCTCGTCTGGGTCGCCTTCTTATTTCCTTCGATGAAAGGATTTCTGAAACCGCTTTTAATAATCCATCTTTTGAAAAAATAGACGGATAAGATGATCCTCCGCAATCACTCTGGTTTTAAGTCTAATTATACACCGATAAGCATCTCGGCCTCGAGGGGTCTCATAAGGCCGAGAGTGGGCCTCTCCTGTTTGAACCCTTTAATCACGTCCCTCATTCATTTTTCGAGTAAGAAAGTTTTCGATAATAATTAGCTGCATGTCTTGGGGTCGAAAATCTCCAAGCGGCACGTTTTTATTCGGTCTTAAACGGACCAATCACGTAACAAACCATACTGCGATACCAAGGTGGTGACTGTATTACGGAATTTTAAAGGGCTGACAGAGAGTTTTGTGTGTTATGTTGGGTGGCTCTTGTTGGGTTGAGGTATTTAGCAGTTATAGCGCACCTCATTACGTTCAACCTCTCTTCCCCTAACCACTTCCTTACATTTCTAGGTCCACAAAAATAGCAAGAACATGAAAAAAATGAACACAGGCTTGCAATTTGGTAACTTGGAAGATCAGTTTCTACTCAGGCAGTTAGTTTCTACTCCACATATCGGTAGCCTACTCACTGAACCAAAACTGATACAAAAAAAAACCACCACCGCTAAAAAAAAAAAAAAAATGCAATCAATTTGAATTGGACCATCAGAATTTGTGTACAAAATTTGAAATTCGGAGACAGGTACCCTGTACCTCCTCGGTACTCCCGGGTACCTATCTCGAAAATACTCAAGTGCTCGGCGCCACACCAGTTATAAGAAGCTTGTTTGTTGTATTAATACTGCAATGCATAGATGGTAGGTAACAATGATGCCGATAATAATCCGTACGTAATGAGGCTTGACCGGTGTTATATTGGTTAAACATAAATGCGAATAACAAATTTAACCAATTGGATGACTACGAAGCGCACTCACCTCAAATGCAAAAAATTTGCTGGTACTCACCTGGAACAAAATAAAGAAATATATTTTTTTTTTTCAATAAAAACAATTCAAATATTCAACGATTTAAATTTTTCTCCAAAGATACCGCCACTGCACGGTGGGCTCTGTACGAAATAACCTTGAAATACTTCTAGCCGAATAACCAAAGGTTCGAGAGCATGGATTCGTTGATTTATGAAACCTGATCAAAAATCAAAAATTTTCTAAATAAATTTAAACATTTTCACAACCATGGACCATCATAAACCTAAGTACGTTTTTACTTTGAAATTGAACTATTCAAGAGTAGGAAGGCACGTACCACGATAGTGAAAGGTGTAGGCACCTAATTTTAAATTGAAAATGTTAAAAATTCGCTACAATGAGGAAACTAAAAAGTAAAATTCTATAGAAGGGAAGACCTCTTGAGGGCATCACCCGTCACTCGTAACGACACCGACGCGTCCTTGAAGACGTCGATACCTCGAAAGCAGGCGGCGTCTTTCATGAGGGGGGGGGGGGGGGTCTCCACAGAGAATGCCTAGAAACATCTCGTCATTCCTTCAGTACAGCCTATTATTTTCAGGGCATTTCCCTTCAATCCTACCCCCCCCCCCCCCCCCCACCTACAGAGAAAACCTAATTCCTCAAAGTAACCCAGTAATTTTATCCAATGCCAAAACACGATCAATGACTGCCAATCCTCGATGAAATCAATCCAATCATTCATTAAATTTCAACATGAATACTGAAATAAAATCAAACTAAACACTAAACGAATATTGAAATTTGAGATGAAATTAAAATCAGGGAAGAAGTTGATGGAAGATGACAATATGTAGGTAGAGTATAAAATACCACAGTAACTGGAACGAAAAATTAATTTTGCGAACAAAATAGATAATAGGTAGGTAGGTACGATTTATTACAGGTATGTTGGATCGTGAATGGACCAAACCAACAAATCTGTAGGCATCTGTAGGCATAAAAATAAATCTGTAGGCATGCAAATAAAATAATAAATTATAAATCTGGTTTGCCAATCCAATTGTAAACTCCCAATTATGTACATATGAAACACGTACTTATAAAGATGTGCAGACCACAGTTGAAAGCGTTTTAATGAAACTGAAGTGGGATCATTCGAGGATCAACTTGCAACTACCCACAAAATTACAACTTGCTACGACCGTTTTTCGGTTGAAGGAGTTTTCAGTAAAATAAGTCCCGAAGTCATCAAGCAAACATGGCAGAAGATTGTCTTTGTTCATTTTAAACAGATTTAGATAATACATTAGTCGTATCTATATTGTTGTCCTAGTGAGTGTAAAAAAATATATGAGGTAGGGAAAATATTCAATAATGAAAGACAGAAGAAATCCACTGCCATTCAAATAATACAGAGGTAAACCTAATATTCTCAATGTAATGAACCTTAGGATATTTTACTGAGTAACTGCATACCGTAGTACAAACAAAAAAGTTCCGGTCATGCAGCAAGGCTATAAGAGCGAATTTTCAAATAAATATTCGTGCTATTAAAAACTACGAATCACTTTTCGAATTTGTTGATGATTTTAGCAATTTTTACCGAGTTTTGACCTTATAATGCCAATGCTTGATCCACTCTTTTTTTGAGAAAAAATTTGTATCATTGAAATAGTTCCTCCGTCGTGAATCACAATCCCAAACGTCAGGTGAATTAATTTGATTTTATCCCTTAACAACAATTTTTGACCCCCAAATATCAAAATCTGACTCCCATTCTGTAAGAAAAACAACCGAAATTGTATTTCTCTGTCTTTACTCGCCCTTCCATACCCTTTTCAATGATTTTATATCAATTGTTCGCGATTTTAGCCGTTTTTACCGATTTTTGACCCATAAAAACTCAAATAGGATTTTTCTCCAAGAATATTTTTGAAAATTGCTCATCTTCGAACTCATCTTTTTGTCTGGCAATTCGAACGTATTGGCGAAATTTGGAATTTTTATCATGTACCCAAGGACAGATATCGTCTGGAGTTTCACATAAATAAATCAACAGTTTGTTGAAAACTAGGGTTGAATTGAGGATGCTCTGAAACGGATTTGCCTATAAGTAATTTGCAAAACTTCAGGTTCTGGACATTCTGGACCCATTGCACAGCTTAATTTTCTTTTAAAAACCGGTAAAAATCAGGTAGGATATACTAATCTCGTCAAAGATTATTTGCTGATATTTAAAGCTCGACTCTCTTGAAGCGTTCCACACCTGAAAAAAGAGTCAAAAAGATCTGGGTTGCAAGGCACGAGCGGTTCGGTGTCCAGATATATTAATTTCATCCAATTTCGGCAGCAATAGTCGTCTGCAATTGCGCCAACGTGAAATAATTCAAATTTCCATAATGAAAAAATTGTTGAAAAGAGGTGCTGACTTGGAATGGTAAGCGGGTTGGTGTCCAGATAATCATACACATGAATTTCATGAAACTCCGACTGCTTATTCTCCCTATCATTTGAACCAAGTTTAGGCTTGGTCGTGCAATACTGGCGTCCCGATTTCAGCCTTAGCTAAGTATTAATCGGTGGGCTGAAATACATAAAATATTTTATCTTGGGCAGCTTACGTTGGAAACTCTCCGAAATTCCTACGTTATACAGGGTGTCCCAGTTCCTTCGGGAGGAACTCAGGGAATCACCCATGTCGCCTTCTCCGTTTCTTCAACCTTTTCCGCGAATGTTTTCGGATAATTTATCGGTAAATGTTCCGGGGGGAATCCTCGCCAACAACACGAATCAGATCGGTGGTACAGGATGTCTCAAAGCAAACAAGGAAAAGCACACAGAAACAGAAGGGTTCGTCCGCATCCACAGGGAGGATATCTATGATACTCTAATTGACATAGTTAAGGGGCTGCCTGTAAGGGGCACTGTTCCAGATAAAGACTTGAAAAATTTGATTCGGGATAGATTGGAAATTTATATGAATAAAGAGGATCACTGACCGGTATTCGGATTAAATCCAATTTTAGTACTAATCAGCAATGAGTGTGGAAGAAAACGTGAAGATACTGCAGTAGAATGCGCGCTCCTTTTGTTCAAAACGAGGAGAATTTGAGGTATTGGTACAGCGACATGATATCAATGTAGCAGTTATATCAGAGACTGGATTTAAAGCCAATGTGAATCACGTTTAGCGTGACTTCAGTGATTCGTAAACGCGGAGCGGACGGATGTTCTGGGGTGGCGATCTTGTTGAGAAGCCATTTACCGTACAGGGAACTGGACTCGACTTTCAGCAGCGAAAACTTCCGTTACGTTGGAGTGGAAATTCGGTTATTGGACGGTTGGTCCATTACTATTGTGTCTGTGTACAATCACGAAGATAGCAATTCATCTACTGAGGAGTGGACACGGTTTTTCCGTTCTTGGAAGGCTCCGGTCTTGATTTTGGGTGATTTTAATGTTCATAATACGGCTTTTGGTGCTGGTTACACCAATGCGAAGGGACGACGGCTAATGGATGCGCTGGATGAAGCAGACCTAGTATATCTAAATGATGGGTCCCCAACGAGGATTGGATCACTAAATCAAATAAACGATTCGGCTGTCGATCTTTCGCTCTGCAGTCCAGGCCTAGCAGGCTCATGTCTTTGGACAGTTGCAAGCGATAAGTTCTCCTCGGATCACTATCCTATTTTCGTTGAATTGTCTAATTCGACCGTAAGGAGGAGGGAAATCATTCGAAATAGAAAATGGAACTCAGCTGCTGCGGACTGGGAAATTTATGACGATCCTGGCAAGTGTAGATTACGAGGGGATGTTACGTACGAAGAGTTTATAGAAGTCCCAGAATCGGTATGCGAGGAGGCCATCCCCACTTTGACGGGTGTCTGTAATCCTAAATACTCTAACGTTTGGTGGAACTCAGACTGCATACAAGCAGTTCAACAAAGACAAGCGGCGCTGCGTACCTATAACATTAACCCTATTATGCAGCTCTTTATACTATACAAGAGTAGGGCAGATGAGAGAGAGCTATTATAGTATCCATGCAGTGCGAGATGTTTGGGCCCCCCTCCCGGGTGGTGAGAGAGAGCCGGCATAGTATCCACGAAGTGCGAGATGTTTGTGCCCCCGCGGGAGTTCAATTCCTTTGCCGATTTGCCCCAATTATTGTGTAAATTGCCTTTAGGATGAAGATGAACCCACCTCGCTTCCACTCCTGTCCCCCGGGTGTATGGGAGAGGGCCGTCGTTGTGTAATAATTTGCGCTCTGCCAGGGGCAGCTCGGCGTGGTACACCAGCCTTTGTGTACCATGCCTCCCGGGTGGTGAGAGAGGGCCGGCATAGCATCCATGAAGTGCGAGATGTTTGTGCCCCCGCGGGAGTTCAATTCCTTTGCCGATTTGCCCCAATTATTGTGTAATTTGCCTTTAGGATGAAGATGAACCCTCATTGCTTCCACTCCTGTCCCCCGGGTGTATGAGAGAGGGCCGGCATTTTGTAATAATTTGTGCTCTGCCAGGGCATCTCGGCATGGGACACCAGCCTTTGTGTAACTACTTTTCACGGTTCTGACTTTGGCGGCCAAAGAAGCTGCTCGACGTGAAGTCACAACGTGAATCCATTCTCCACGCTAACCCGCGCATCCCACCTGTCTCGCGGGTCCGGTCCTCCTACATCTCGACCTCTCCCCCACCGGCGCGCCTTTCAGACGAGGTAACTAAGTTGAATCAACCCACCCTCCGCACCCTCCTCCACCATGACCACCCCATCCCTACTGTGTGAGGGTGGTGGGGCTGAGGTGGCATGAAAACAAACACATTGGGGGTGAGACTACATAATTTATTAATATACATCGTGGTGCCGAGTTAACGTGGGTAGTGGGATAAAACCGGTGATAATCAGTAAGATGGAATGCGCTATAAATAATATCCTTTGCGTGGTGACGCCTCCTGCGCCTGCCGTACACGGGCGTGCGGTAGAATGGCCCGTGCTCCCACCAGGTGGTCCGCTCGATAGGTTTTGTAGGTTGTTCTCGGGTTCGCTGATCTCGGCGGCCCGTGTTGAAGAGCCTCCACCCCGCGGGGCGCGCGGCAGTCTGGTATTTGTCTGGAACTCGCTATTGCTGAACTTGACGACCCGTGTAGTGTTGATTGTGCCCCGCGAGCGTGGGATTGGCTCGCTGCAGGTAATAGCCTTATTGAAGGTCGATTCTAGAGATTGGCACAGTCGTTCAGACTTCTGCTTTGCAGTCCTTATAATTTTCTTGGCAATAGCCACACACTGCTTGTAAGTAGGGTAGATGAGAGAGAGCTCTTATAGTATCCATGCAGTGCGAGATGTTTAGGCCCCCCTCCCGGGTGGTGAGAGAGGGCCGGCATAGTATCCACGAAGTGCGAGATGTTTGTGCCCCCGCGGGAGTTCAATTCCTTTGCCGATTTGCCCCAATTATTGTGTAAATTGCCTTTAGGATGAAGATGAACTCACCTCGCTTCCACTCCTGTACCCGGGGTGTATGAGAGAGGGCCGTCGTTGTGTAATAATTTGCGCTCTGCCAGGGGCAGCTCGGCGTGGTACACCAGCCTTTGTGTACCACGCCTCCCGGGTGGTGAGAGAGGGCCGGCATAGTATCCATGAAGTGCGAGATGTTTGTGCCCCCGCGGGAGTTCAATTCCTTTGCAGATTTGCCCCAATTATTGTGTAATTTGCCTTTAGGATGAAGATGAACCCACCTCGCTTCCTGCTAACCCACACATCCTACCTGTGTTGCGGGTCCTGACCCCCTACAACTCGACCCCTCCCGATCGGCGCTCCGCTCAGCCGAGACGACCACCTTACCTCACCTGGGGCGACAAAGTGGGATGATAGTATTCGAGCTCGCCCATAGATGGTGTGGTAATGCTGTCTCGACTCTTGACTTCTCTCCCCGCCCCACCGGGTTGAGTGCAGTCTCTCCCTATGGCACAACGTTGGCGAGAGACTTCAGACGAATAACTCGGAATGTTTGATAAACCTTACCTCACCTGGGGCGCTCCCGCATCCAATGGTAACGGGACATTCTCAAACCACCACCCCTTATCTCCATATTAAAAGATGGGTGATGGGTTCGAGTGGGAGTTGAGACTTCAGGCTGGTTCCACACGAGGTCCCTCCTTCCACCATGACCGGGGTGGTATCTTGCTTCGGTCTGCTCACCTGTGAGTAGGGGGGCACCGCCCCCTCGGCAAAGACTTACTCAAAAGGTCCTATCTGAACACACAGGGTGATACCACGCACCAACCCCCCTTTAAACTCTTCCCTCCTATTTCAAATACCAGATCACGTGTATACTGAGGAATCGAGCCTCCGTCACCCCGCCCTCCCCCCAAGCTGTTTCTGTGCGCGAAGGTCACGTGGAGTTCCATTTTCATATTCTAATTGAGTTGTGGGTGGTGGTTGGACAGGAGTGGGGGTAATTATATGAATTCTCTAATTCTGACAGTATAAAATCGGGAAAGAGGGTTTCATAATGTAAAAACGCTGCAAAGTCCTTGTCACATGGGTTTATTATTCTATTGGACATACCTACAGAAACGTTGGCTGTTTATTTATTGTTTCTTTCATATAAAATAATTTAAATAGCTATTTCTGGTGGTTTCCACCAATTTTGGCCCCCAAAACACGAATTAGGTACGCTCCTTTTTTTTTTTTTTTTTTTTTTCAAATTATCTTTGATCATTGATAGTACCATTTAATCGTCTTGATCCACCTCTTGATACTTTTTCTAGTGTTATTCTACAAATTGATGGTGATTTCAGACGATTTTCTAGGTTTTTGACTTATAAAAAATCAATTTGGGAGCTGAACATCTGGTACAACCTCAATTTTCCACTCTTTGGTCAAAATCGACTTCATATTCGGTCTTCTCGTCCCCAAAAACATGAAAAACGATACCTCAAAAGCTCATTTTACCAACATGTTGCTAAAACGCAAAAAGTACCTATTTTTACACACATTTTCACTCATAACACCCCTGGGTATATTCCGATCGGGCTGAAAAGTTTCGGGACACAAATAGGGCCCAAATGGAGCATGTGTGCGAAAGAGCGAATTTTTTAGACCAAAAATGAAGCCTGTACACGTGATACGGCGGACGGCGTACGGCGGACGGACATTGCATTTTTTGAATCTACGCACCTTGAAACGGAAAAGAAAAAATTTTGAGGGGGTGTTATAAAAATTTTTTGCTGAGCGAATACATAGGTGTATTATTCACAGAATAATAAACCAAAATCACGCGGAGTTCCATTTTCATATTCTAATTGAGTTGTGGTTAGAGGTTGGACAGGAGTGGGCGCAATTATATGAATTCTCTAATTCTGCCAGTATAAAATCGGGAAAAAAGGGTTTCACAATGTAAAAATCACGTGGAGTTCCATTTTCATATTCTAATTGAGTTGTGGGTGGTGGTTGGACAGGAGTGGGGGTAATTATATTAATTCTCTAATTCCGACAGTATAAAATCGTGGAAAAAAGTTTTCATTATGGAAAAATTAAACGGATTTCAATTTCGCAGTCTAATCGAGTGTGGGTGGCGGTTGGACAGGAGTGGGGGTAATTGTATGAATTCTCCAATTCTGCGAGTATAACATCGGGAAAAAAGGGTTTCTTCATGTAAAAATCACGCGGATTTCCATTTTCATATTCTAATTGAGTGATGGGTTGTGGTTGGACAGGAGTGGGGGTAATTATAATAATTCTCTAATTCTGACAGTATAAAATCGCGGAAAAAAGTTTTCATAATGTAAAAATTAAACGGATTTGAATTTCATAGTCTAATCGAGTGTGGGTGGAGGTTGGACAGGAGTGGGGGTAATTATATGAATTCTCTAATTCTGCCAGTATAAAATCGGGAAAAAGGGTTTCATAATGTAAAAATCACGCGGAGTTCCACTTTTCATATTCTAATTGAGTTGTGGGTGGTGGTTGAACAGGAGTGGGGGTAATTATATGAATTCTCCTTGACTGTGTACCTACTAGTGGTGGTTGCCGTGTTTCCGGTATGCAAGGAGCGGAAGATCATTGTGTAATTTGTGTAGGTGTGATTCCTGTGTGTTTTAACATGGCATCCCATGCCAAGAGTTAGTAATAACCTCGATCTCTCGTTCGTCGTATCCAAGCCCCTTGACAATGAAATGCGTATCGTGTCCCGAGAGGTTATGTATTAGGACTGGTAGAAACTTCGGGTTCTGACACCTCAGGTTGCAGCTATTATGTGCTGGACTCCGGTAGCATCATCAAGCGCAACCTCCCATCCGGCGGCGGTCGCCTCTAACCGCCCCCGGCGGCATCGCATACGGGTGCCCATGCCAACCATGGATCACATTTCGATGTATGATATCAAAACCACTTCCTAGACGTACCTGTACCTAGACGCACCCAGCCCTAGGTAAGTAGGTACCCATCACACCCAGGTAAGTACACAAATATAATCGTTTGCGGATATAACATACCTCATCACCATCGGTCCTCGATCACTTACACCCCCCTCAGGCACCGGTCGCCTCCAACTGTCATCGGCCACCGCCGGCTACACCCGACGACTTGGGTCATTGGTCAATAAAAGGACACGTAGGATTCGAGTGCCAAATGGATCGCCACCGGTGACTACACCCACCCTTGTATAATATCATTTACATTCAATCACGTGTAATAACGTGCGTGTGTGTGTGTGTGTGTGTGTGTGTGTGTGTGTGTGTGTGTGTGTGTGTGTGTGTGTGTGTGTGTGTGTGTGTGTGTGTGTGTGTGTGTGTGTGTGTGTGTGTGTGTGTGTGTGTGTGTGTGTGTGTGTTTGTGTATGAGTGCCTGCGAGCGTACGTGTGTGTGCACACGTTTAAACACACATGTAAACCACCAACATACACAATGTAGTTACTAGGACCCCATGTGCATGAGACGAAACGTAAACGTACACGTGTAATATGGCAATCACCAGACGCCGATAGGTACCCACTTCATCCTTTTTCTTATCCTAGCTTACTAATAACCCATATAATCTAGGTGTTTATAGCACAATCGTAAGGCTAACGAGCCATGATTCTACATCTATTTCGTTTATGGGATCAATACGCTACATAAAAGTTGGTGGTGGGTGGGGGAGGGGGTGTAAGGGGGTGGGGGAGGGATCGGGAGGGAGAGGGGTGGGGTGGGTGGGGGATGGGTGTATTCATATATATACCGCGAATAAATCCCCCAAGCTTGCCATTCTTCCACGATGGATTCTCTCCTCTTGACCAGCACATTCGCACTCGATAGGACAATGAATAGGAAGCTTGTAGTGGGACTAGTCGATGTGAGCACGCCAGTGATCGTACTCGTGACCCCTCGCTGCCGGCCGTTTTACATCACGCTTGCTGACTGGGATCTCTTGTATAAACGTATCGAGGAAGTGGAGCGGTCCGGCGAAGATGTCATTCTGTTGAATGGATATCACATGACGGGGGTGTTCACGAGGCGGGGCGAGTTTCTGGCCAATTATCACCCCTCATGGTTGGATACGCTCCTACATCGCGAGGTTCACAGTGTTAAACTGAGTCCCGTGGAAACCCGTGTCCTGATAAGCATCATTCCCACGATCAACTCTATCGTCGATAAATTGCGTTTTTTCACAATGCCAAATGCGAATTCCCAGCATGGCGAGGTTAACGGTGGGGGGGGGGGAGGGTTTTTCTACGAGTGTAAATGCTGGGGCAATCATTCCTTCGGGGCAGATTGAGGTTGGACAATCGACCCCGCTAAACTTTTACATCTAAACACGATGCGGATTAATCAACACCCACCGCATTGTCTTATCGAGGGCTATGACGCTTTAACAACTGGAGCTCCAGCGTTTGAACTTGTATGTGTGATTTTTGTTACATTCCTGTTTGCAGAACACAGATCTTCAAATAATTTAACATCTTGTCGCCGGTGGGACGCCCCAGCGACGGTTGAACGACTGTGCCAATCTCTAGAATCGACCTTCAATAAGGCTATTACCTGCAGCGAGCCAATCCCACGCTCGCGGGGCACAATCAACACTACACGGGTCGTCAAGTTCAGCAATAGCGAGTTCCAGACAAATACCAGACTGCCGCGCGCCCCGCGGGGTGGAGGCTCTTCAACACGGGCCGCCGAGATCAGCGAACCCGAGAAAAACCTACAAAACCTATCGAGCGGACCACCTGGTGGGAGCACGGGCCATTCTACCGCACGCCCGTGTACGGCAGGCGCAGGAGGCGTCACCACGCAAAGGATATTATTTATAGCGCATTCCATCTTACTGATTATCACCGGTTTTATCCCACTACCCACGTTAACTCGGCACCACGATGTATATTAATAAATTATGTAGTCTCACCCCCAATGTGTTTGTTTTCATGCCACCTCAGCCCCACCACCCTCACACAGTAGGGATGGGGTGGTCATGGTGGAGGAGGGTGCGGAGGGTGGGTTGATTCAACTTAGTTACCTCGTCTGAAAGGCGCGCCGGTGGGGGAGAGGTCGAGTTGTAGGAGGACCGGACCCGCGAGACAGGTGGGATGCGCGGGTTAGCGTGGAGAATGGATTCACGTTGTGACTTCACGTCGAGCAGCTTCTTTGGCCGCCAAAGTCAGAACCGTGAAAAGTAGTTACACAAAGGCTGGTGTCCCATGCCGAGATGCCCTGGCAGAGCACAAATTATTACAAAATGCCGGCCCTCTCTCATACACCCGGGGGACAGGAGTGGAAGCAATGAGGGTTCATCTTCATCCTAAAGGCAAATTACACAATAATTGGGGCAAATCGGCAAAGGAATTGAACTCCCGCGGGGGCACAAACATCTCGCACTTCATGGATACTATGCCGGCCCTCTCTCACCACCCGGGAGGCGTGGTACACAAAGGCTGGTGTACCACGCCGAGCTGCCCCTGGCAGAGCGCAAATTATTACACAACGACGGCCCTCTCCCATACACCCGGGGGACAGGAGTGGAAGCGAGGTGGGTTCATCTTCATCCTAAAGGCAATTTACACAATAATTGGGGCAAATCGGCAAAGGAATTGAACTCCCGCGGGGGCACAAACATCTCGCACTTCATGGATACTATGCCGGCCCTCTCTCACCACCCGGGAGGCGTGGTACACAAAGGCTGGTGTACCACGCCGAGCTGCCCCTGGCAGAGCGCAAATTATTACACAACGACGGCCCTCTCTCATACACCCCGGGTACAGGAGTGGAAGCGAGGTGAGTTCATCTTCATCCTAAAGGCAATTTACACAATAATTGGGGCAAATCGGCAAAGGAATTGAACTCCCGCGGGGGCACAAACATCTCGCACTTCGTGGATACTATGCCGGCCCTCTCTCACCACCCGGGAGGGGGGCCTAAACATCTCGCACTGCATGGATACTATAAGAGCTCTCTCTCATCTACCCTACTTACAAGCAGTGTGTGGCTATTGCCAAGAAAATTATAAGGACTGCAAAGCAGAAGTCTTGGGAATCCTATTGCTCTGAACTGAACCGGTCATCTCCCGTTAGAGCTTTGTGGCAGAGAATCAGAAGCATCACGGTTTATTGCCAAGCTACCAGTTTGGTTTCAGAAAAGGAATATCAACTCTTCATAGCCTAGCTACCCTCGTAACGGACATTCAGAAAGGATTTACCATCGGGAAGACCAGAATGGCACTGATGTTGGACATAAAGGGTGCGTACAACCATGTCGTTCTAGAGATCCTGGCAGAAAAGATGATCAAGTCTGGTATTCCTCATAAATTTGTTCAAAATGTCTACAGTTTATACTCGGAGTGCTATGTGCAGCTGCGGGTGGGGTAAGCGACTTTTGGTCCGAGGACAGCTAGGAGTGGACTTCCCCAAGGTGGAATTTTGTCGCCGATTTTGTTCGCATTATACGTGAGTGACATGGGGGAATCTCAACCAGATGGTGTGCAAATCTTGCAATACGCAGACGGTGTATGTCTGTATGTTACTGGGGATGATTATGATAGGCTTATGGATCTTCTTCGGCAGGCTCATGAAAGCATTGAACTCTGGTGTGTCAGGAACGGCTTGTCCGTAGAAAAGTCAGCGGTATGCGTCTTCTCACGCAAGCGCAGGTTGCCAGTAGCGCAGGAATTGAGGCTGGGGGATGTTTCACTGGGAATAGGGACGAAAGCAAAGTTTCTGGGAATGTTCCTTGACAAAACGTTGTCGTGGAAGCCGCATATCGCGTACACAGTTCGGAAAGCGGAAAAATTCAATAATGTGTTTAAGAATGGCGACGCATTTGCATTGGGGAGCAGACCCAGTGGTTGCGTTGCGATTCTACAGATCCACAATTGGAGCGGTGTTGGACTATGGATGCACATTGTATGATCAAGCATCCAAGACAGCTCTTAGTTGTTTGGATAAGATCCAGTACAAATGTCTGAGGATATGTACAGGGTACCTTCAATCGACGCCTATTGTTGTAATGTAACAGGAATGTAACGAGCCCCCGCTTTGTCTGCGTCGTCGTTTACTGTCTGACAGATTTTTGATTCGCGTCCAAGCTTATTCCAGCAAATTACTCAGAAAACTGCACAGGCTAAATGAGCACGACATACTGTGTAACTTCTGGATAAGGAAACCTTCGCCCCCCCCCCCCCCCCTGGCAGCTAGTTTTGCCTCAACAAATGTTTATGGTGACGTTATCTACTCCAGCAGGATATTGCCAGTGTTTCAGGTCGACGTGTCCATTATAAAGTACAGTGTGGGATACAGCATTGTTGACGTCGACAAGCTTGGGGGATCTCGAGAGGTTTCAGCACGGTTTGCAGAGCAAATGCAAACGAGGTTTCCAGGTGGATATGTGATCTACACAGATGGGTCAAAATCTGTGGATGGTTGTGGTTGCGCGTTTTTCGGCCCACAGGTTGGAAGTGGTAGAGCCTTCAGACTTCCTAAGTTAGCCTCGAGTTTTACTTGTGAAGTTGTTGCAATCTGGGAGGCCCTGCGGTATGTTGGGATCAGAGATGAGGAGTCAACCATTGTGGTTACTGACTGCCGGAGCACCATTTTGAAGCTTTCCAACTTTGTTATAAAGGCCAACTTCAATCATATCCTCATGGAAATACTAGAGATGTTGTTAAACATGCAAGGGGACGGTCGACGAGTTCATTTTGTATGGACGAGATCACATGTTGGTGTTAGCGGCAAAGAAATGGCCGATTCTCTGTCCAATGCGGCTCGACAAAACGGAGTGGATCTGGATATTCGAATACCATTCACCGACATCTAGGTGAGGCTCCACGAAGAACTGAAGGTCCGATGGCAACAGCTTTATGATGAAGCCAGAGCGGGCATAACATACCGCGGGCACAACCCTCAAATTGGGGTCAAACCTTGGTTTTCCCAGTTTGAGCTGAGTAGACCGGAGATAAGGGCAATAGCCCGTTTACGCTCTAACCATGCTTTGTGTGGAGTTTACTTGCACCGAATCGGTATGGTCAACGTTCCAGCGTGCGAATTTTGTCAAGATCAGGAAGACGACCTACAGCATAGGTTTATGATTTGCCCGAGATTCGACCTTGCAAGACGTCGGCTGTTAGATACGTGCGTTCATCATTTGGTCAATCCAGTGAACTTTCCCGAAATGGTGCATTCGCGGAGTTTTATAGTTTTCAAAGGCATTTGCTCATTTATCCAAGAATTAGGAATCAAAATTTAATTTTCTTATTCATTCGCCTTTATTTTTCGTTCTTTTATTGCAACATTGTTATGTGAAATAACAAAATAAAATTACTTCATGGCTATGGCTGTCGGCTAATGCCAAATGAAGGGGGAAAAAAACTCAGGGAATCGATCGATAGAGTAAAAAAAGAAGATAATTGAACGTTTGAAAACATGAGCAGAGGTGAATTTGGGGGGAAGGGGGGAGAGGGGAACCTGCTGCAGTTACAGTAGCCACACACGAGCGGCATATCTCGGTACTCCTGATTTGAAAACGTCTGCCAATTCGAGTAGGCAGTATAGCTTCCTCACCTGAATCACCTGAACGTATAGAATAGCTGGGTAGGTTCATTTTGATACGGAACCATCTATCTGCGATCCATCCTGATCACAGCCCCCCCCCCCCCCCAACCCAAAATCGGCCCAAACCCTCAAAATTTCAGCTCTCTACGACTATTTTTCGCGTAGTTAGAAGCGTTACAAGGAAACGGCCAACATTTCATGTTCGCGCATGCGCAGGCGAATGAAATTCTTATGGAACTATCAATGAATTATTCATGATCGAACCTCCTAATCTGAGCTCATTACAACGATATTTAAAGTAGTTACGGGCATTTCAAGTATTTCACGTTTGCGCATGCGCAGACGGAACGATTACCATGATTTTGAAACGACCAGTTATCTCGGGTAGTTATGGGCGTTACAAGGAATTAACACATACTGACAGACAGGCAGACAGACACGGAACTAATTATGTTCCTCGATGCCTGAAACGCAAAATGGTAGTGGAAATTTTCATTTTGGAGGACATAATTTGTTTTACTCATTCCTTAACATGTTATATTTGGATAATAATTATCAACATTACAACGATGGTATTGTAATAAGAATATCACCCTTTGAGGATCGTGCTGTTGAATCCATCCAGCAGCACTGGCAACCGTGGTCCAAGGTCCGACCCTGGACAATGGGGAGGGCGGCAGGTCTTCAGTTGAGTTGCCGCCCAGTTGATGGTGGGAGGAGGTTTGGGCCTCTTCTGGCTTTGCCGTCAGGCGGCTTCTCTCCTCCCCACTGAAGGTTTGAGTTCAGCTCCGGGCCCCACGGCGCCTCCATGGTCGGCCGGTCACACGCTGAGCAGCCATTCTCCTGAATGCAGACCATATAAACGCTCCTCCTGTTAGGACTCGCTTGGTCATCCATTCAAGTATGAATTCTGGGTAGCCCACCCTTTTGAGATCTGCTGCTGACCCACTATGCCACACACCGCGCCAGGTGATGGTTGCGCCAATCACCTTTATCTGGCCAGGCCGGATGTCTGCCAGTCCTGCTGCTGCTTGTAGCACCTCATACACCTGGTACTTACAGATCTTGGCAGTATTGACGTCAGGGAGGGATCGGGATCCAGAGACCGCAGAGACGTCAATGATGAAGGCCCCCCTCGGTGTCACCACCGCTCCACTAGGTTGTAGTGGGGAGGAATTTTATAAGAGTACTCACCCGTCACCCCGTGTGACGTGATGCCAGCTAATATGATAGCCTGCCGATGAGTGAAAAGCCGCAAGCCAAAAGAAGAGGTGGTGAGTAATGAGGCCGAGCTAGGCGTAAACCGCCTAAAAGCCCCTCTGCTTCCGAGAAAATCCCCATAAAACCAGCACCTCCACGTGGTCCATCCCGGACATGCAATGCACGACCGACGCCGGGGAGGCAGAACAGGGGGACCTGCTGTGCAAAGAGCGAGTACTTATTTGAGCTAGCCACAACTGGTGAGAAACGATTGTAATGGGCCTCTGGCCTGGAAACAATCGAACCACAGAAGTGCGCACAGCAGGTTGAAGTGGGGCTCAAGACACACCGGCCATCCTTTGCGTCGTGCATAAACATGCAACAGGTCCAGGGCAGCATTATGACGGGCGCACCTAGGTCACCATGGAGGGGCAGACCTGGAGGACATGAGCAGCCGTTTCATTTATGTTGTGACAACCCGTTCGACAGTGATAGGTAATTCCGGTACGCTGACCCCTTGAACGCCTCATCCTGGTGGGCAGAGAACCTGAGTTAACTTTCACCAGACCTAGGGATTTCCAGCCGTGCATTCTTGCTGACGGGTCCATGCAGTGCTGGCTCTGGTGTCCCGTGATCTCACCAATTCTGCTCCATCAGTGGTGCTATGAAGCCGCTGTGCACTGGCAATCCGACGGTCGAGTCGTGCTGACCATTGCAGACCGCTGACCGCTGCATTTACTCAATCATGAATCCCAAGGCTTCCCTACCTTCGGTAGTGAGGAAGCAAAAATAGAGCGGCATAACAACTAGGTACCTATCCACGGGACACATTAAATTGAACTGATGGAAGAGAAGCGTTCTGTTGCAGTTTGATAAGATGGTTAACCGAGGTTCATAATTTGTTATTAAGAAATACTTGTGCAAACATAATCACGTTCTAGTTATAGTTGGAACTAATCATTCGTTGTTGTTTGAACTTCGATATGTCCCCTTCATATTCCAGCATTATTTTTATTGGATCAGTCAAGGAGGCGTTAGTTTTATTTTACGAGGTCAAATTAATCCCCCCCCCCTTCCCATAATTCACCTCTGCTCATGTTTTAAAACGTTCAATTATCATTTTTTAACTCTACTACAACGTTATTTTTAAATCTAAGTATATCAACGCAAAGCCCATTAGGTGAAGAAGTTTTTGTGGAATGTGACAAGTTGTAGGTATTTTTCTGTAACCTCCGTAGAACGTACAATATTTTTCACAATTTTAAATTCTGAAATTTTCAAATGTTCCAGTTGATTCTGGTCAACATTTCAAGTAACTCTGACCATTGAAAACAGAAGATTCCTACAGGAAATTTAACGGTATTTTAAACGGTGTAATTGGATTTGTTCTAGTCTCAATATTTTCGAATTTATTAGGGTTTTAATGTGGAAGGTAATGAAAAGTTGGAAAAACAAAAAATTGTCGGATATCTTCAAAACGAAGAACTTTTTGAAAAATGTCTACCTAGCATTTTTTTGTTCCAAATGAAGAGTAGAATCGATTCCGAGTTTCTCCAGAACGAACTGGGACACCCTCTATAATTATTATAGAACTTTTAACCCCAGATTCAGAAACACCGAACATTCTCTCGCCAGGGGAAATTTCTACTGAGTTAGCCACAATGCGGTTTCTTGCATACTCCCTGATGTTTCCCACCTCTTGTGGGGTTCCCTATCACATGGGGGTTAGTGGAGACAGGATGAGGAGGAGGGGGGGGGGTGTCTCGCAGTTCGACCAGTTCAAAGGCGTCCACCCGTCTGCAAGGGGCCCCAGACGGCTCGGCGGCATTCCACAGTCCCAACAGCCGCCTTTTGCTTCCCCATTCAAAGGATTTGCGTCAATGGCCGACTCTGACGGAAGAGAACGAGGAGGGTCCAAAACAACCACATCGGATTTCATAAGATACGATGCACTGAAACTTTGACCACTATCAATCAAAACTAATTAAAAGAAAGGAGAGGGGACGTTTGATGAGGAATTCGGATGTTTTCCTTAAATTCAGGCATACTACAGTCCACAATTGCCTTTTTCTTCGAACAATATCGGAATCCATGAGATACAGTGTAGACGGTACTCAAAATTCTATCACAGCCAAACCTAGCTACAAGAAAGTAGTAATAATAATATTTTATTCACCTTTGTATTGACATAAATCGCAATATGAAAAGGTAGGTCATTTTACAGTACAAGTTGGTTACAAATTATTTACAGACATTTAAAAATTCGTCAGTGTTGAGCTGCGTCTACATGGGGGACACCCAGCGTCTAGCGAGAGCATGTGTCCCAATGTGGACGTTTCCTAGAGCAGCCACCTGGACCGAGTTGCATCTCCTCCATAAGCGTCGGGAAGTATCAATATCCAATCGAAGCGTATGCGTGTTATAACATACAGGCAACTTTGAACCAATTTACTCAAGAATCACATGACCAGTGGGGATGAATCCAGAGACGACCAGGTAGGTATGGTGAGAAATTATACCAGATAAACGATGGTAAATAAGAAAATTATAATATGGCCTTGCATACAGGAAAGCCAAAAGTGAACGTTAGGAGGTAAGTTGCTGTAGACATAGATAATTAGACGGTATAAAAAAACGAAAGTATTACTTGCAGATAAACCTTGAGACCATGCAACGGTTCGACAGCTCGAATAATTTGGATCTAAATTTATGCCTCAGGGTACGAGAACGGAATAGACGGTGGATAGGTACGTATAAGTGTACCAGAGAAGTACTCGGAAGGAGATTTCAACGGAATACTCATAGGTTGTATAGATAGGTAGTAATGGGTTTTAGATAGTTTGCATTGGATTTTTTTAAATATTCATATTAAGATAAGCTTATCTGGGCAGTAGGGTGTGCTGCTTAGACCACGTCAACGGGCGATGAGGAGAGATTCCTGGTTTTGAGAAGTCCAACTAATTAGGGGTTGTGAGCAACCTTCATGCCGGTAGTTACTTGATAATGCAAGTGAACCAAAACCCATAGGTTAGAACATTGCTGATTTCGGCAGAAATTATTCTGCGGGTGATCAGCTCCCACGAGGCGAATAGGAGTACACTGACTGGGCTTACCGATAAGGCAGATGTAGGAAGTCAACGAGGCGCATCACAGACGCTTCTCCAAGCCCGAGTCAAATAAATTTTTGTCCAGGAGAAAATATATGACAGAGTAGTCACGCTGTAAAATAAACGGGTAATCCATGAGTACCTCCCTCGGGGATTCAGGTCAGAACCCGCAGTAAGTAGGTTTGTCACATCTGAAGCAATACGTACCCGAAGATTCGACGAAGTAATGGGGAAGAAATCCCAGATCGCTAGGCATCGGTGATACGTCGGGACGTATGACGGAATTACAGCGAGTGTATCAACAAATATTACTAAAGAAGATGGAAAATTGTAGTAATTGTTCGATAAAACGGAAGGCGGAACTTTTCGGACGAAAGCAGAGAAAAAACGCTGCAAAGTCCTTGCCACATGGGTTTATTATTCTATTGGCCAAACCTACAAAAATGTTAGCTATTCATTTATTGTTTCTTTCATGTGAAGTAATTTAAATAGATATTTCTTATTGTTTCCACCAATTTTGGACCCAAAACACGAATTAGGGTACGCCTTTTTTTCTCAAACTATCTTTGATCACTGGTAGTGCCATTTAATTGTCTTGATTCACCCGTTGACTCTTTTTCTAGTGTTACAAATTGATGGTGATTTCAGACAATTTCCCAGGTTTTTGACTCATAAAAAATCGATTCTGAGAGCATAACCACTAGGTATTAGAACCTCCGTTTTCCACTCTTTGGCCAAAATTGACTTCATATTCGGAATTCTTGTCCCAAAAAACATGGAAAACGATACCTCAAAAGATCATGTTACTAACATGTTACTAAAATACAAAAACGCTGCAAAGTCCTTGTCACATGGGTTTATTATTGCTGGACAAACCAACTAAAATAGTGGCTGTTAATTTATTGTTTCTTTCACGCGAAATAATTCGAATAGCCATTTCTGATGGTTTCCACCAAATTTGGCCCCCAAAACACAAATTAGGTAGGCTCCTTTTGGTTTATTATTCTGTGAATAATACACCTATGTATTCGCTCAGCAAAAAATTTTTATAACCCCCCCTCAAAATTTTTTCTTTTCCGTTTCAAGGTGCGTAGATTCAAAAAATGCAATGTCCGTCCGCCGTACGCCGTCCGCCGTATCACGTGTACAGGCTTCATTTTTGGTCTAAAAAATTCGTTCTTTCGCACACATGCTCCATTTGGGCCCTAGTTGTGTCCCGAAACTTTTCAGCCCGATCGGAATATACCCAGGGGTGTTATGAGTGAAAATGTGTGTAAAAATTGGTACTTTTGTCGTTTTAGCAACATGTTAGTAAAATGAGCTTTTGAGGTATCGTTTTTCATGTTTTTGGGGACGAGAAGACCGAATATGAAGTCGATTTTGACCAAAGAGTGGAAAATTGAGGTTGTACCAGATGTTCAGCTCCCAACATTGATTTTTTATAAGTCAAAAACCTGGAAAATCGTCTGAAATCACCATCAATTTGTAGAACAACACTAGAAAAACGCTGCAAAGTCCTTGTCACATGGGTTTATTATTCTATTGGACATACCTACAGAAACGTTGGCTGTTCATTAATTGTTTCTTTCATGCGTAATAATCGAAATAGCTACTTCTGATGGTTTCCATTAATTTTGGCCCCAAAACACAAAATAGGTACGCTCTTTTTTTTTTTTTTTTAACTATCTTTGATCATTGGTAGTGCCATTTAATCGTCCTGAACCACGTCTTGACACTTTTTCCAGTGTTATTATACAAACTGATGGTGATTTCAGACGATTTCCCAGGTTTTTCGCTCATAAAAAATAAATTCTGGGAGCTGAACATTTGGTAGAACTCAATTTTCCACTCTTTGGTCGAAATCGACTTCATATTCGGTCTTCTCGTCCCCAAATACATAGAAAACGATATCTCAGAAGCTCATGTTACCAATATGTTGCTAAAACGTAAAAAGTACCTATTTTTACACACATTCTCACTCATAACACCCCTGGGTATATTCCGATCGGGCTGAAAAGTTTCGGGACACAACTAGGGCCCAAATGGAGCATGTGTGCGAAAGAACGATTTTTTTAGACCGAAAATGAAGCCTGTACACGTGATACGGCGGACGGCGTACGGCGGACGGCGGACGGCGGACGGCGGACGGCGTACGGCGGACGGCGTACGGCGGACGGACATTGCATTTTTGGAATCTATGCACCTTGAAACGTAAAAGAAAAAAGTTTGAGGGGGTGTTATAAAAATTTTTTGCTGAGCGAATACATAGGTGTATTATTCACAGAATAATAAACCAAAAGTATCAAGAGGTGGATCAAGACGATTAAATGGTACTATCAATGATCAAAGATAAATAAAGATAATCAAAGATAAGAGCCTACCTACCTAATTCCTGTTTTGGGGGCCAAAATTGGTGGAAACCACCAGAAATAGCTATTTAAATTATTTTATATGAAAGAAACAATAAATAAACAGCCAACGTTTCTGCAGGTACCTTATGTCCAATAGAATAATAAACCCATATGACAAGGACTTTGCAGCGTTTTTTTTTTAAATTATCTTTGATCATTGGTAGTGCCATTTAATCGTCTTGATCCACGTGCTGACACTTTTTCCAGTGTTATTATACAGATTGATGTGGATTTCAGACGATTTCCCAGGTTTTGACACACGAAAAATCAAATTTGGGAGCTGAACATTTGGTAGAACCTCGATTTTCCACTCTTCGGTCAAAATCTACTTCATGTTCGGCCTACTCGTCCCAAAAACATGGAAAACCATATCTCAAAAGCTCATGTTACTAACATGTTGCTAAAACGCAAAAAGTACCTATTTTTACACACATTTTCACTCATAACACCCCTGGGTATATTGCGATCGTGCTGAAAAGTTTCGGGACACAACTAGGGCCCAAGTGGAGCATGTGTGCGAAAGAACGAATTTTATAGAGCGAAAATGAAGCCGGTACACGTGATACGGCGTACGGCGGACCGACATTGCATTTTGGTTTATTATTCTGAGAATAATACACCTATGTATTCGCTGAGCAAAAAATTTTTATAACACCCCCTCAAAATTTTTTCTTTTCCGTTTCAAGGTGCGTAGATTCCAAAAATGCAATGTCCGTCCGCCGTACGCCGTATCACGTGTACCGGCTTCATTTACGGTCAAAAAAATTCGTTCTTACGCAAACATGCTCCATTTAGGCCCTAGTTGTGTCCCGAAACTTTTCAGCTCGATCCGAATATACCCAGGGGTGTTATGAGTTAAAATGTGGATAAAAATAGGTACTTTTTGCGTTTTAGCAACATGTTAGTAACATGAGCTTTTGAGGTATCGTTTTCCATGTTTTTGGGACGAGAAGACCGAACATGAAGTCTGTTTTGACCAAAGAGTGGAAAATTGAGGTTCTACCACATGTTAAGCTCCCAAAATTAATTTTTTATGAGTCAAAAACCTGCGAAATCGTCTGAAATCACCATCAATTTGTAGAATAACACTAGAAAAAGTGTCGACACGTGGATCAAGACGATTAAATGGTACTATCAATGATCAAACATAATTTGAAAAGAAAAAAATAACGCTGCAAAGTCCTTGTCACATGGGTTTATTATTCTATTGGAGTTCTAGAGATTTTTTTTGGCTGTTGAATGTATTGTTTCTTTCATGTGGAATGATTGAAATAGCTATTGGGTTATGATTCTGTGAATAATACACCTATGTATTCGCTCAGCAAAAAATTTGTATAACACCCCCTCAAAATTTTTTCTTTTCCGTTTCAAGGTGCGTAGATTCCAAAAATGCAATGTCCGTCCGCCGTCCGCCGTACGCCGTACGCCGTACGCCGTATCACGTGTACAGGCTTCATTTTCGGTCTAAAAAAGTCGTTCTTTCGCTCACATGATCCATTTGGGCCCTAGTTGTGTCCCGAAACTTTTCAGCCCGATCGGAATATACCCAGGGGTGTTATGAGTGAAAATGTGTGTAAAAATAGGTTCTTTTTGTGTTTTAGCAACATGTTGGTAACATGAGCTTCAGGGTATCGTTTTCCATGTTTTTGTGGACGAGAAGACCGAATATGAAGTCGATTTTGACCAAGGAGTTGAAAATTGAGGTTGTACCAGATGTTCAGCTCCCAAACTTGATTTTTTATGAGTCAAAAACCTGCGAAATCGTCTGAAATCACCATCAATTTGTATAACACTAGAAAAAGTGTCAACACGTGGATCAAGCAATGAAAGATCAAAGGTAATTTGAAAAAAAAAAAAAAAAAGGAGCGTACCTACCTAATTCGTGTTTTGGGGGCCAAAATTGGTGGAAAGCATCGGAGATAGCTATTTCAATTATTTTATATGAAAGAAACAATAAATAAACAGCCAACATTTCTGTAGGTATGTCCAATAGAATAATAAACCCATGTGACAAGGACTTTGCAGCGTTTTTTTGATGATTTCCACCAATTTTGACCCCCAAAACATGAAATAGGTACGCTTTTTTTTTAAGATCATCTTTGATCATTGGTAGTGGGTTTTAATGGTCTTGATTCACCTGTTTACCCTTTTTCCAATGTTATTGTACACATTGATGGTGATTTCAGACAGTTTTCCGGGTTTTTGACTCATAAAAAACCAATTTTGGGAGCTGAACCTTTGGTAAAACCTCAATTTCCGCGTCTTTGGTCAAAATCGACTTCATATTCGGTCTTCTCGTCCTCAAAAACATGGGAAAAGATACCTCAAAATCTCATGTTACTAACATGTTGTTAAAACGCAAAAAGGACCTATTTTTATACACATTTTCACTCATAACACCCCTGGGTAAATTCCGATCGGGCTGAAAAGTTTCGGGACATGACTAGGGCCCAAATGGAGCATGTGTGCGAAAGAACGACTTTTTTAGACCGAAAATGAAGCCTGTACACGTGATACGGCGTACGGTGGACGGACATTGCATTTTTGGAATCTACGCACCTTGAAACGGAAAAGAAAAAATTTTGAGGGGGTGTTTGAGGGGGGGGGGGGGCCAACTATCGTAACAAACTTAAATCTCTTCTCTGTCACGCAAAAAATTATTACTTCAGATCACAACTTGTCGCATCTAACAACCCTTCTAAAGTTTGGAAAACAATTAACACGGCACTAGGCAAAAATCTCAAAGACCCGATTGTGATCAAGAAATTAATTTGTGATAGTGAGGAAATTCAGGACCCCAGAGAAATAGTCAATAGGTTGAATGATTTCTTTACATCAGTAGGAGAACAATTAAACTCAGAATTTCTAAACTATCTGCCAACCAGAGATCTTCCAAACATGGCTTCATCTAAAATGAGTTTTAGGACCACTACAACAGAAGAAGTGTTCAAAGCTATTAAATCAATCAGGGGTGGGACAGGTCCAGGCTGGGACGGAATATCATCCAACGTGATTAAAAACACGGCACTATTTTTAAAGTCCCCTCTTACTCACTTGATTAACCTGAGCTTATTACAGGGTGAATTTCCAAATTGCCTCAAAATAGCTATAGTGCGGCCTCTGTATAAAAAAGGACCAAGAACACTAGAAAGTAATTACCGCCCTATTTCGCTGCTATCAAACTTTGCGAAAATATTTGGAAAAATAGCCAAGTCGCAACTAATAGAATATCTCGAATCCAATAATCTCTTATCCACTATCCAGTTTGGATTTCGACAGCACATGGGAACAGAGGATGCGCTAGTTAATCTAGTAACCGAAATAACAAAGGGGCTCCACGAAGGAGGCAAAATAATATCAATATTCATTGACCTTACCAAAGCGTTTGACTCTATAGAAACATCGAGATTAGTCCTTAAGCTTGAAAGAATTGGGCTTGATAAATCTGCAGTTAGATGGTTCGAATCATACCTCACAGATAGACAGCAATATGTGCAAATTCAGGATATTGATAGCAATCTACATAAAATCTGCTTTGGGGTACCGCAAGGATCTGTCCTTGGCCCAATTTTGTTTCTGATACATATAAATGACCTTTTTAATATGAACTTGAGATGCAAATTTGTAGCTTTTGCTGATGATATAGCTATTGTGATAAATGAGAATACCTGGGAGCTAGCGCATTCTATCGCAGAAAGGACTGTCTATGAAGTAGCCAAATGATTTAGCACAAATAGTCTCACCATGAACCTTTCGAAAACCAAGTACATTACATTCTCAATAAACAAAACAGGACTTCCAAATGACTCTAAAATCAAAGTGCACAAGGAAAACTGTGGCGTAGTAAGAAATTTGTGCAGCTGCATGGAAATAGAAAGGCTGAATACAATAAAATACCTAGGAGTGCACGTGGATCAGCATCTCAAGTGGATCATGTAGCTGAATTAGTGAATAAAATCAGGAAATCCATGCACTACATTCTGATACTACGAAGATGGCTAACGAAAGAAAACCTTAAAATTGTGTATTATGCTCATGTATACAGCATTTTAACTTATGGTATCATTGTCTGGGGAGGTACTTATGCGTCAACCTTTAATAGTATAAACATAGCAATGAATACAGTTTTAAGAATTGCAACTAGTTCCCATAAACGTACGTCAACTAGTTACCTATACAAATACTTCGGTGTTCTCACTCCCAGAATGGCTTGTATTCACAGAACTGTTTTATATGTGCATAAACACCTGCATTTATTTACTAAACAAGCGGTGATTAGACCGACACGAACAAATGCCAACTATGTCCTCCAGATACCACAGGCGCATTCTACACTCGACAATTTCCATGGCTAGCTCCAGCCCTATTTGAACAGTTACCGCTCCTAACCAAGACTTCAACATCAACAGGAAAATTTAAAAAACTAGTTCTAGAATATTTTGAGCTTGAAAATAACGAAAGTGTTGTTATAAATAAGTTTAAATTAGGATAAAAATACAAATCAGCCTTCGTAGCATTAAGTGTATTTACTAACTACTCTGTAAATACTGTTGGTTCTTGATCAATGTAACTCATTCTCTAAATACTTACGGTGTGTTTTTTCAAGGAAACTGCTGGTACATACATACGCAGTAATAAAAATAGTGGTGGAAGAGACGAGCCTGGACGGGTCATTGACCTTAGGCTCATAAACCAACATAAGTTTAGATCTTGTATTATGTATATAGACTCTCTAAAAAACATTATATTTGTTGTATAAAGTATTTGCTGAATAAAAAAAATTGAAATTGAAATAATAAAAATTTTTTGCTGAGCGAATACATAGGTGTATTATTCACAGAATAATAAACCAAAAGGATCCTACGTGATTTGTGTTTTGGGGGCCAAAGGCTATTCGAATTATTTCACGTAATAAATGAACAGCCAACATTTCTGTAGGTTTGTCCAATAGATAATAAACCCATGTGACAAGGAATTTGCATAGTTTTTGTGTTTTAGTAACATGTTAGTAACATGAGCTTTTGAGGTATCGTTTTCCATGATTTTGGGGACGAGAAGACCGAATATGAAGTCGATTTTGACCAAAGAGTGGAAAATCGAGGTTCTACCAAATGTTCAACTCCGAAAAATTGATTTTTGATGAGTCAAAAACCTGTGAAATCATCTGAAATCACCATCAATTTGTATAATAACACTGGAAGTAGTATCAACACGTGGATCAAGACGATTAAATGGCACTACCAATGATCAAAGATAAATTGAATAAAAGAGCGTACCTATTTCGTGTTTTAGGGGCAAAAAATGGTGGAAACCATCAGCAATAGCTATTTCAATTATTTCACATGAAATAAACAACAAATGAACAGCCAACATTTCTGTAAGTATGTCCAGTAGAATAATAAACCCATGTGACAAGGACTTTGCAGCGTTTTTGGAACCTACGCACCTTGAAACGGAAAAGAAAAAAATTTGAGGGGGTGTTATAAAAGTTTTTGCTGAGCGAATACATAGGTGCATTATTCACAGAATAATGAACCAAAAGCACCTATTTTTATACCCATTTTCACTCATAACACCCCTTGGTATATTCCGATCGGGCTGCAAAGTTTCGGGACACAACTAGGGCCCAAATTGAGCTTGCGTGCGAAAGAATGAATTTTTTAGACCGAAAATGAAGCCGGTACACGTGATACGGCGTACGGCTTACGCCGTACGGCGGATGGACATTGCATTTTTGGAATCTACGCACCTTGAAACTAAAAAAAAACAAATTTTGAAGGGGTGTTACACAAATTCTTTGCTGAACGATTACATAGGTGTGTTATTCACAGAATAATAAGCCAAAAGGTAGGAGCTGGAATGTTCGAGAACTCGAGATAGGTTATATAGGTGTGAGAGGAGATGAGAATAATATTTACTTCCGTGTGAATACCACTGATGAGTGGGACCGGTAGAGTGCAGCAGTAGACGGAAAGGTGACAGGTGATGAACTGCCTACCTACCATAACCGCGGCATAGATCAGTCCTGTATAATTTCACGGTACAGTGTAGACAGGCATCGGCCAGTTTCTGAGGGTAGTGTCGCTTGGTTTCACGCAGGTGAAACTTTTTAACTAGAGCGCTAGAGGTTTACCATCACGATTTACGTGTTTAATTTAATTTATCACCATTTATTTTAGCCCAATAGTACAGTAGAATATCCGTCCATTAATAGGCACCCTGTTAATATTTTGACTCGCCGAGTCATGAAACAAGTTGGGGGGGGGGGGGGGGGGCAGTCATGCAGCATTATTTCATGAGCGAACTTTTTTATGAAATAGCATATTTCTAATAACATTTTCCATTTTTCGCTGTTTTCAGCTATTATTCGATTTTTTATGGTTGAGCAATTTTTTGCGCACAACAAGTGTTGTCCTTCAAACTAAATGCATGATTTCTTGGCGGAACTTCAGTTTAGGTTTATTGTTTTCAATAATGACCTTTGGAAGTCTGCTAATACGAGTAGGCAGTATAGCTTCCTCACTTGAATCACATGAACGTATAGAGTAGTTGGGTAGGTTCATTTTGATACGGGATCATCTGCGATCCTACCCCCGTGTACCCTCCAAATTTCAGCTCTCTACGACTATTTTTCGCGTAGTTAGAAGCGTTACAAGGAAACGGCCAATATTTCATACTCGCGCATGCGCAGACGAAAGTTACATTTGATTTCAATGAAATTCATATGAAACTATCAAACAATAATTATTCCCGATGGACCCTCCAAATCTGAACTCATTTCAACAATATTTAAAGTAGTTATGGGCGTTTCAAGGATTTCACGTTTGCGCATGCGCAGACAACACGATTTCCATGATTTTGAAGCAGGACCATCTGCGATCCAACCCGCGTGTACCCTCAATATTTCAGCTCTCTACCACTGTTTTTCGCGTAGTTAGACGCGTTACAAGGAAATGGTCAACATTTCATATTCGCACATGCGCAGACGAAAGTTACGTTACGATTCCAATGAAATTCATTTAGAACTATCAAAGTATTATTCCTGATTGACTGTAAGTTTCACCTCATTTCAACGACATTTTGGGTAGTTATGTCATGTCATGTGGGGAGGAGTGTAACAGTGTGGGCTGTTCTCGATACATTTTTTCTTACGGTGGAGACGGGATCGGTGATTGGAAGCCTTATCGATATCCCTTCGTAAACGGTGGTAATCTTGCTGGTCTATGAGGGGGACTCTCGAGAGTCCACCCCCACTGTCACACTCTGTCACATGGTAGCAGAGCGTGGTTCGGTAGTATGCGCTGGGCACTTCACCATACTCCATCCACTTTTTATGGGCTTACCAGAAGGATAAGCCCAAAGGTTTCCCAGAAGGATTCCTCTACTAACAACCTGTCCCTCTGATAATACATACATCTATTGGCTTCCCCACCCCCTTTTCTCCCTTTAGAGTGCCAGTATAATTAAAAACGCTGCAAATCCCTGCACAACGGTTAATTATTTTGTACAGAATACCCTCCTGTTACAGATCACAGCTCTCTGTATAGATAAGCCTTCTATATAACATATGTACTATTCTACACCCTCCGTAGGTTAGTACCTAACCCCGTACTCGTTACTAAGTACCTACCTAAACCGTTGTGTAATAATTTACATGTATAGGTTCCTCTTCTACGGAGATAGAATAACGAATCGTTGTGTAATAATTTGCCCATCAATAATACTTCAACGGTTGTTCAAGTTGCAAAAGTACCTATCAACAAAATCCAGCCCCTTCTTGGTAGATGAGCCGTTGTGTAATAATTTACCGTTGTGTAACAATTTACCGTGGTGTAATAATTTACCGTTGTGTAATAATTTACAGTTCTGTAATAATTTACCGTTGTGTAATAATTTGCCGTTGTGTAATAATTTGCCACTGTGTAATAATTTACCCATCAATATTACTTCAACGGTTGTTCAAGTTGCGAAAGTACCTATCAACAAAATCCAGCCCCTTCTGGGTAGATGAGCCGTTGTGTAATAATTTACCGCGGTGTCATAATTTACCGTTGTGTAATAATTCACCGTTGTGTAATAATTTGCCATTGTTCAATAATTTCCCTATCAATAATACTTCAACGTTTGTTCAAGTTTCAGAAGTACCTACCAACAAAATCCAATAGTCCATCACTTTTCAAATGAAATAATATCGCAGAACAACCAACTCGACTTCATACAGCCATCCTTGATTATAATCAGATGCTCCGTAGTTATGATATCCCGGCCGGATTTATACCGTTTGATTCACGATCGTGTTGACGAAGCTTTTAGGTGCTCACGAACGGCTGGACGTACGATGCTCCGGGTGGCCTCAAAAAATTGTTTAGCTCAAGACAAATTTAATAACGTAAAAAAAACAATACCCTTCAATCGAAAGTTTTCGAGATACGGCGTTCTGAAAATTTCAACCCCTATTTTGAACCCCTTAGAGATGACTGACAGTAAAGTCGAGCTTCGAGGATCAACTAGACCCCGAACGGAACCTATAACCCGAATTTCATCAATTTTCTTTCATGGTAACTAAGAAAAGTGGCCCGTACGGCGTACGGCGTACGGCGGACAGACAGAAATATTTTTATTGCAGTTTTGGATTCTACATACCTTGAAACGTAAACCATCAAATTTTGAGGGGGGGGGGGGGGGGGGAGTAAGAATTGTTTTTTCTTGCTCGATTCCAATGGTTCATTATTGAAAATAATAAACCAATATACTGAGCTCATCAGAAGGCGATTGATGCCGTGTCCCAATTGGCAAGTCCCAATAGTTGTTCCATCCTAACGATGGAGGTTGATCACCTAGAGGTTGCCCAAATGAGCACAATTCACTGCACAACAGCCTTTGACAACATTATCCGCCAATACTCGTATGTAGGAGCTTTGTTCTCCACCAGTAAAATATTAAGGAGGTAGTACCATTACGATGGAGGTTAGTCACCTTGATGTAGTTCAGATGTCGTTTCCTGAACCAGAACTTCATACTAATTTTCATTTCCCCTATTCCCTCTTATACTTCTGCTACCCACAATTATGTCACGTGGGGAGGAATGTAACAGTGCGGCTGTTCTCGAGTCGTTTTTCGGTCTGGTGGAGACGGGATCGGTGAGCGGAAGCCTTAGCGATATCCCTCCTTAACCGGTGATAATCTCGCTGGTCTAGGAGGGGGACTCTCGAGGGTCCACCCCCACTGTCACACTCTGTTACAAAGTTCATCATTAATATACACCATCCGTATACTCTGACTGTTAAACGGGTGGAAGATGGGGGTTCGAGGTATAGAACGTATTGGGAATCCGACTTAGTTTCGTTCTCGCTTGCACAACTGGAATTCTCGGAGAACCTGTTAATTTCTTATAACAAAGTAAGATGTTGACAAACAGCATGCAGTCGACCGAAGACATGCAGAGAATCTTTAGTTATAACAACAGACCTACGAACAAAGACAGCTCGACCTCAAAACAACTGCTACCATCAAGAGTGACCACTTCCTTTTTCATTTCCCAACTGCGGACGTTTATCATATCGTACACTTCACATCGTCTGCACAATGGGAGGAGAAGTATAAAAGAAATAGGTGATTATTAGAAGATGGGAAGCCCGTAAAAGAAGATACCTAATAGCTTAATTGTTTTGTTCCGCGAGGTAATGAAAAGCCTCCACCTGTTGGACACGGCTAACCGCAGGACAAGACCTTCATTGTTCTAGGAGGTTCCTTTTATACTTTTGGAAGACAATCGGAGTCCGAGGAATCACCGTTGTTTCTCCTCCGGGAGCTAATCAAGGGGGTTGGCGAGGGGGAGATTTACAAGCTGAGAAAGATTCGCCTTCACGGCAGCCTCAAAACGAATTACAGGAACAAAAGGGGTCCCCAGAATACAGCCTCCTGGCTACTGTCGCTAGTGAAGGGAAATTTTTTAGATCAACTACAACACTCATAGACTGATGGAATAACGTCGGAAAATCCCGGATGTTCTGGGTGACCCACGAGTTGCTTGTTGTTGTTATTTGTTTATTGTTTATTTGTTTAATAATTGCACGGGCATAATTGCCCAATTTACAATAAATATAAGAATTTATATAAATAACTGATATAATAATAACAGTAATAATAATAATAGTAATAATAATATATTAGGTATAGGTAATATACGGTCGAACACTACGCTACAGAAAAATTTAACAAAAGTATATAGAACAGAGAATAGATAGGTAGTGTAAAAGAAAACGAAAATATCAAATTAAAGTCTCTTGAGTTCTCTGGCACTAAAAACATCCACTCCGTCGGTCAGACTTGCTAGCCGGTTATACTCCCGCAGGCTCCAGGACAGTGGTCTACTGAACATGTATTGTAGTTCGTGCGAGCAGCCCGGATCAAGACGTTTGCATTGCTCTGGAGTTGTACGATGGAACGATGGAGCGTGTAAATGAGCTATTTGCAATTTTTTATTTTTTATTTATAAATGAAAGTAGATCCCACCCAGAGAATTTTGAGACCAACCGCACGCTCCTACGATAAATAGTTCTTTTTCTACGATTTTTCAAAGTTTCCAGAGGTTCCTACGCCACAAATGACAGGGGGGCCCCGCTCAGGCGAGAGGGGTGCAATGAGTAGGAACCTCTGGAGACACTGAAAAATCATAGAAAAAGAACTACTTATCGTAGGAGCGTGCGGCTGCTCTTAAAATTCTCAGGATGGAATCTATTTCCATTTAAACAATAATACAAACCGCTTTTGTGAACCACGCAAATAGCCCATTTAGCTCCGAAAAGAAGAGCCGACAGTCAATCCTGTTCGCCAACAGTCTGTGGAAGAACATACGTCCGACAGTGCCTTCCGTCTCTGTAGAGTATCCAGACCCGTCAGCCGCAACACCTCCTCATAGCTGAAGTTGTCCCACCTGTTACCAGCCTTGTACAACACGCACCTAGAGACACTGGAATTACCAAGCCGCCACAATCCAGTACAGCTAGCTCGAAAAAGTGGCCGCCTGCCGACAGCTGGCACTTTTCCCCGCTAGTAGCGCTGGGAACAACCGAAGGCCTAAGATCGCCAGAATAAGCTCTCCATTCAGTGATGATCACCTTCCTTCTCATCGAGTATTTTAATAGTATTTGGGAGGAAAAATTTTAATAATAATAATATAGATTTCCCTGGACTACGGAACACATTCTAACACAGTAAATAATTTTGAAAAGCGTACAGCAAGAATGGGGCCAATCGAGATAGATTAGTAGGACCCGAATTGTTAAGTTAAAAATCGGCACATTGATTTAGGTTTTTGATTAGGAAAAAATTAGGTTATTTTAGGTATTAGGGTTTTTATATTTGCATAGAAATTGAGGTTCACACCTCCGTAAATTTTGGGAATGGGTAAATACCGCTTACAAAAATGAAACGGACGTAAAACTTCAATGAAATCTTACTGAATAGGTATCTAATACTGAATACCTATCTAATTACTAAGGCAATTATTAACCACAATATTAATTTATTATTAAGTTTACTATTATCAAACACTTTGATTAATGTCGGTACCGAGTACAATACACAACTTGTATCAGTATAATATATTCCCAACGTTAAAACTAATAGTTACCTACATTCATGTTGCTACTTAGGATTTTAGGTTTTCAAACAAAAAATTAGGTCTTTTAGGTTTTTCTGGGTCTCATCCATTTACTGAGATTAATTTGTATAATATATAAATATGATCCCCATGGAGATGAAACGAATAAGTATTCGACTAAGTACTTTTGAATTTGATAATGAGGGAAAAAATAGGAAAAACGTAGAAATCGGGGCCCTTAGTGGTAATCATTCATTATCATCAATATTATTTGACATAGGTAATCATTAAATGGCACGGGTGTAGGATGGAATGGAATGAAATTATGTACTAAGTAGGTGGTAGTGCAGGTATATATCTTACCTTAGAAAATTGGTACCTTCCTAATTCGTTAAGTAGTCAGTAGTTAGTTAATTAAATAAATCAAATAGAAAATTATTTTAGTCTCAGAAAATTAGGGGTACCAACATATAAACATAAATTCATGAAATACCAATAATATCTGCCCACTTTCCGAAGCTTGTTCGATTTCTGGCTTACAGGTACCTACGTACTATCTTGAATTCTTCTGAGTCAATTAATTCTCACAGTAATGTACAACTGTACAACAAATGGGGTTACTTCTTCCCTATGTTCAGAGCATCCCAGCTCTGGAATTTTTAAATTCCCTAAACTGTGAGTGACATGTAACACACTATCGGAATGATATTAAACTGGTATCTTGGATCATTGTCTCCATCATGTCCACCGCAGCAACCACCGTATCACCGATGCATCCTCTCTCGCATTCTGGTAAAATGGAGATCAAACAACAGATGCATGTTCGTCTCTTGTGTTCCTTTTAATAAATCCAAGCGTTTTCATGGCTCTAGAACATATTATCTTCTCGATATAGATCGTGAAGCTGAGACGAGACCGTCAAACCAGACATCCAGGTCTCAATAACAATTTTCCTCTCCAAGATCAGAACAGCGATCGAGTAACTGCAAAGAACCGGCGTGGATGAACGAGAATAAGGCACTATCGATCATTCATGTGTTTGTTTATGATTTTCAAGGATAGACCATTTCTCGCACACCAATCATCTGCAGCCAGTAATGATGACTGAAGCTTTGCGCAATCCGTCACAGATTCTACTCAAACATTAAGACCGTCCGCGAACAGCATGTTATGCACTCCATCACAAAAGAGTAGCAACAGCAGCATCAGTGGGAACGCATAAAAGTTGCTGCACGTACACCCACACATGCTTTTTACCTTCCTTACAAAGGGTACTGTGATGATCCAGCGGGAGCTATAGCTAGGAATAAGTACACGAGACTCTCAGTAGTCGGTTTGTGACTTGAATGCATGTTTATTAGTGTAATACAGCGCCTTTTATACCCCTTATTACTTATTACAGACCCGGAGGGGGGTAGGGGAACCCCGCTCCGGGAAGCCGCCAAGACGCGGCTTATACCTCTAGCTACATTGTCGGTAGGGAGCAGCCGATCACCACACTGCTCCCCCCAGAATTGAAGTTAAATACTGCAATTATAAAATCATTTTCGACGGTGAATCGTGTTGAGGCGTCGGTGGAGGTAGAAGAGGCTGCGTGATGTCTTGGTTTGCTGTTGCGGTGTCATCCTGCATTAGCGGCGGCTGCGGTGCAAGATCCGTGAGCGTGCTCGGAACTGGGAGCGTGCTCGGATGTGGTTCCGCTGATAATGCCGGTGGCCTCGTTTGGGAGACCTCTGGAAGGGGCGGCTGGCGGGAGTGACTCTGCTGGGCGGCGAGGCAGGAGGTGCCGGAGCAGGTGACATGGGCCGCACTTGCGGCGTAGCCTCTTGCGCTTGCTTGTTTGTTGCCTGGGTCCCAGTGGTAATGGTGTCGGGGGACACTTGTACCCCGATGCTCTGGAGCTGGGGGCGGCGGCAGCTGTGTGTGCAGCAGTCGGAGCACTTCCCGGCGAAAGGCGGGAGCATCAGCGTGATGGTTTGCTTGTGAGTGGCCGTGTAGGTCATTATGGGTATCCCCGCGGGGTCTGGCGGGCCGCTGACATGAAGTGGGTTGATTCCCTGTGGTGGCTTCATCATCTGCTTCATCGGGTTGATGAATGGCCGAGGTGGTATAGGGGCGGCGCTGGCCCGTGTGATTACCATAGCTTCTCGTACCGTTGTGGTCGGGGGACACGTCCCCGGGAGTACTGGCTTCGTCTTCCTTCTTTTCGTTGGCGAGTCGTGATGGCCCGGAGGCGAAGGCGTCAGCAGTTGCTGTTTCGAGATGGTTTTCGAAGGTGTGTTCGGTGCCATTGTGAGAGTGCATGACCTTCGCGGGTCGCGGTCCGTGTTTTATACCCGCGGAATCCGCGGATGAAATCGGTTTGCCAATAGGGAGCGAGCTTTCTTGACCAATCGTAGTTGAGGAAGGCGGGGCCGGCTTGCATCTATCAATGAAGACTGTTGGTGTCGTGGAGTCATTGTTTTCGAAACAAATAGTCTTCCCGTTGTTTGTGAGAACTCGAAAAGGTTCGAGTTTACCTTTCGGTGTATCGACTCTTACGTATACGTGTGTTGCTCGCTGAATTGTTTTCGGCAAATAGGCCTCTGCGAATCTTCGGTACGAGTCGTGTGTTAGAAGCGGTACCGTAGGGGGTGGTGGTTGTGTGAACAGGTCCCCTGGAAGTCGTGGAGTGGCCGAAAAAAGTCGCTGTGAGGGCGAGTAGCCGTCGGGGCCGGGCCTGTTGCGTAGGTCGAGAAGGAGGCCGTTGAGGTCCGATGCCCAGGTTCTTGACGAGGAGGTAGGGATGAGAGCGTCTTTTAAGACACGGTGTAGGCGTTTCACGAGGCCATGTTTGGCTAGAGTATCGAGTAATAATTTTACGTGCGTAAAATGTTCTTCGATATCTTTGGAGGCTACTAGAGGGTCGTCTTTTTCGCCGATTCCGCAGCGGAAGAAGGCACGGGCGAGGTCGAACGTAGTATGTGTGGTCGTCCTGAAAGGTACCGTTGTGAAGTCGTGGAGGTGCGGCACCGTGTATCGATCGGGGACAGTGAGCCTGCTGAGGGCGCGGTAGTCTCCGACGGGGCGAACGTCTCCGTCTGGCTTCGGTACGTCGTGTAGAGGGCTTGACCAAGGGGCCTCCGATGGTTCCATGATGCCGGCGTTTAGAAATTCTGCGAAGTGAGCTTTCGTCTTCGTATAGCTGGTCGGTGCTAGGCGTCGGAGTTTCGCGTGACATGGCGGGCCCTTCGTTACTACATGGTGTTCGATTGGTGCTTCGCAGGGGGTGTTTGAAGGAACGTGTGGGTCTAGTAGTGCCTGGAAGCAGGGTGGATTATCTGAGGTTGAACAGCTGAAATTTCCCGGGCGTACGAGGCTAATTGTGCCAGTGGCTGAGTTGATGAGGCGGGCGTTCGGGAGGTCAACATGGCTTAGGAAGTCGGAGCCGAGGATCGGTGTTGAGACCTCTGCTACGGTGAATGTCCTTTCATAGGGCGGTAGGTGTACCGAGGCGCAGTGGTTGTCGTATGTGTTGATCTCCGAGTTTTTAGCCGTTCGTAGGGTGCCGAGTTGTGTTCCTTTCCGATGAAGTGTGATGGCGTTTTCCGTCGGTTGGTTTCGCCAGGTGCAGGGTTTGATGCATTTTTTCACTCGGGATCCCCATCTTCTATGGTAGAAACAGAACTTCTTGTTCGGTCGTTGAGGGGATGATTGTCGCTGTGTAGAAGGCCGCATATGTTGTCGGTGCTGGATCACTTGAACTTCCTCGTCGACGGTAGCCACACGAGGAGGAGTTACGAAGGGTATAAGGCGGTCGGCGGCCGCCGCGAGCTTCGTGATATCGGGTTCTACGCTGGCTGCGATGTGTAGGCGAAGGCTCTCAGGTAGAGATCGTAAGAAGAGTTGTCGGAGAAGCGAGGTCGGAGTTCCCGAGGGAAGAGCACGTTGAAGGCGTCTGGCGAGGGCCGAAGGCAGCTCGTCTGTCACCGAAGGCTGAAGCAGAGTTGAGAGCTGGGAGCCATCTGAGGGTGCATGAGCTGCGATAAGCCGGTCTTTCAACGTCTGGTAGCTTGCGGAGTGTGAGGCGACGATGTCGGTACAGATGTCCGCTTGGCGAGGCTCGAGCGCGAGGAAGGCACGGGTGAAGCGGGCTTCGGAATTTTTCAAGCTTTCCTGGGTGAAAAGTAGTTCGAGTTGCGCGAACCAGACGTGCGGGAAAGCCGGGTCAAAAGGCCGCAGTTTGAGAGGTGCTGGTGCCGGTTCCAGTGTCTTCGTAGCTCTGGTCTCCATTTTCTTCTTAGATGTTCTTCTGGTTGTAGATCTGAGGAATGAGTGCTACGTTGATGGTCGCTCTCGCTAAGTAGGCAGCGGGAACGGCGAGATGTTCTCTGGTTGGTTCGCTGGAGACACGATAGCTGGTTGGTCGCTTGAGAGAGGACGCTGATTGGTCGTGACGAGTGGTGGGGGGTTCGCTGTCGATCGCAAGAGGACGATGGTTCTTAAAGAATCGGTGTTAGTCCGAAGATGGCCGGGGCAAGGGTACGTTGCTCTGCCGGCGTTGTGGTCGCGAAAGTCCGTAGTGGCTGAAACTGAAAGGCTGAAACAGACAGTGGTCCTGAAAAGGACCTTTGTAAGTCCGTTGAAGGTCAAGGCGAATGTGCGTGTTAAGGGGTCGCTGGAAGCGAGAATGTGGGGCGCTATTCGCAGAAGGCAGGAAGCCGGCGAAGGTGCGTATCGAGCCGTCGCTAGAGGCGAGAAGGCGGGACGTTGTTCGCAGAAGGCAGGAAGCCAGCGAAGGTGCGCGTTGAGCAGTCGCTAGAGGCGTTCGCAGAAGCCGGTAGCCGGTGAAGGTTGCGTGTTCGTCGTCGGGGTGACCAGTGTGATGATCCAGCGGGAGCTATAGCTAGGAATAAGTACTCGAGACTCTCAGTAGTCGGTTTGTGACTTGAATGCATGTTTATTAGTGTAATACAGCGCCTTTTATACCCCTTATTACAGACCCGGAGGGGGGTAGGGGAACCCCGCTCCGGGAAGCCGCCAAGACGCGGCTTATACCTCTAGTTACATTGTTGGTAGGGAGCAGCCGATCACCACAGGTACCAAATAGGATAGTACTGTGATAACCCAGAAAACGAATTTTCTGAGACCCATCTATCTATATGTTTCAGGCACACCTGCGTACGTGAGTGTGAGGACTACATAACCAGAGGTAGGTAGCTCCTGTAGGGAAAAATCTGCATCAAGGTCCATTATTAGATGGATAACTATTGAAATTCTCTAAAAATTGTCGCTCTTCTCAAAATGTTCGTGATCTTAATGTCATTCCCATGAATTACTCATATTACACCCCACAGTAATATGAGTAATATGAGCAATACTCATACTCATATTACAGTCACATAAAAAATACATCAAAATTTTTCCAGCTGAAGCTATTATATCCACTTGTAGGAATGAAAGGAATGATTGCCCGCCGTGCTACCTACTATCCAGTAACAACTAATTCGCGTACATAAATATTGACAGCAATATTTCAACAACAGGCAATGTACATAATAGTCAACAGCACTCTTCAAGGATACGACCTATATAGTACACAACCACCATACCACCGCCTAAATATGACAAATAAGTTAACTAATATTTTTTCCATTACTTTGAAATAAATTGTTCTAATGTAATTTTATTTCATATTTATTAAGTTACCAGGTTGATCTTAGTAAGCTAAAAGTTGTTGAAATGATTCCTGTCATCTGTAAGGAATTTTCTTCGTACTTCATAATTTATTCAGCTCATATGTTCATGACTGGAACATTTTTGTTAACTTATTTGTCATAGGTGGTATGGTGGTTGTGTACTATATGTATAGGTCGTATCCTTGAAGAGTGCTGTTGAAATGTTCCAGTCATGAACATATGAGCTGAAAAAAGTATGAAGTACGAAGAAAATTCTTGACAGATGACAGGAATCATTTCAACAACTTTTAGCTTACTAAGATCAACCTGGTAACTTAATAAATGTTATATAAAATTACATTAGAACAATTTATTTCAAAGTAATGGTAAAAATATTAGGACAGTGAAGAATGAGACTAGTTTAAATTGCACAAAACAAGTCCGAACGCAAGTTTTTAGCTACCTGTTGGTCTAGGATTATAATGCATAAACAATTACAACAATACATTACTATTCAATTAAAAGTACACAACAGCTCTCATTGATGTGACAAAATTAAGATCGAGGTGAAATGAGACTATTTTGTTTCCAAATTCTAGCTATAGGTAGCTACATACGTTCTAGTAAATGGCGAGGCAGAATACTCGATAATCGAGTCAGGGACGACGACGAGGGGAGTAGTGAGATTTTTCTAGTCAACTTTATTTCACGGACGAGGTGAACTGATACCTACTATTTTGCTTCCAAATTCTAGCTACAGTTGGGTACATAGGTACTAGTAAATGGCGAGGCAGAATACTATCAAAGAAAAACGGAGTTATTGAAAAATAGTCTATTTCCACTAATACACGAAAAACGCAAAAAACTGTTATACCGGTTTCGGTGATCAAACCATCGTCAGTAACACACAATAACTAGAACTATAATACTAATACTAAATAACTAGAATACTATAATCGATAATCGAGTCAGGGACGAAGACGAGGAGAGTAGTGAGACTTTCTAGTCAGTTTTATTTCACTGATCTCAATTTTGATATTGTTGACAAGATGTTTCTAACATCGACATAAATAATAAATTTTTAAAGACACCTCCGTCCTCCTGGAAACTGTCCTAAGTCATTGAAGTGGGAAGGAAAATTTGCGAGAAATTGACGAGAAATACCCGTCGACGTGGCCGGGATTCACAGAGGCACGAATTAATATTTTCGTCGCGGCCGGGAGTCTAGTGGACATCCTGGCTTTCAGGGAGTCACACGCACCTTCGTCCTCCCGGGAAGCAACCGGGCTCACTCGACCCCAGCGGGAGTCACACGGAAAGCCCTAATCGATAGTACAAACTATCGATAGTTCTCTCATCACTATCGCGTACGTCATTTCCTTCCCCACCGCTCCGTTCGGACGTCATCCGCATGGAGGAACCGGGATGCGGGAGGACACTAAAGACACGCGATAATGATGGGAGAACTATCGATAGTTCGTACTATCGATTAGGGCTTTCCTGGCTTAGCCGAGCTCTGGCAACGGCTAAGCTCGGATTAGCCAGGATGCTATAGGAACACCTCAGCTCTCATCCGCCCCCGCAGACTCCATGCGATGAGATTTCACAGGGCATTCACCTCCCGTCAATAAAACCGTCACCCACGCAGTTTTTAATTATACCCCCACACACCCCCTACCACCACCAGCACCACTTTTCCTGACAAAAATCCTTCGGAATCCCCATGTGGAGTTTTATAGCCCGTTTCCGTCCCGCGGAGCCCCGAAGGTGGCCGCGACACATTTCCGAGCACCGGAGGACCCCAAAGGCCCCCCTCCCACAGACCACGGACGTCTCGCATAGCCCCCAACTGGTTGTAATTTACAATCGAACACTTCGCCGGTCATCGCAATAAATTATGGAATGGCGCGAGGAAGCACCGACTTGCAAAACCTATCTTTTTCACATTTGCCTTCTCCCATAGCTGCATATGACGTCCGTGTTGTGACCCCTAAGGCTGTTATGACCCTCAAGTCCGCCACCTTGAAATTGATATTTATTTACACCTTCGTTTGCGGTTCAAACACAGGAAAGTGGGCGGCTGCATTTCTCGGCATTTAGATTCCCAATCATCAAGGTCAATAAGTGACCACGACGATCATTAAACACCCCACGCAAACCAACACCTGTAAGGCAACTAGTTTTCTTTTACTCTATTAATTAACCGTCCTGGACGGGCATGTAAAAAAAGGGGTTTTGAAGTGATAAGTGCTCGTGACCGACGACACACAGTGTGGTGTATAAACAGTGGTTATTGGACTCGCGGATATTGGACTCCATCGTCTCGGTTCTCCAGTAATCTGGTGACGCCAGGAGGGGAGCTCCTGATCGTCGTCAGGACTCGCCATTTCGCTCTGAGAAGCTCGCCTATGCATGAACCTCTGTTCTGGCATCTTTTCTCTCGTCTGCCACGTGGCCCCCTATTTGGGGATCTTGCTTCTCATAAACTTATCTTATTCTCCATCTTTGGGACGTCGGAATTATTCCTTCTCCGTACACCATCGTCGACTGATGTAAGTTGCGAAAGTCGCCCACATTTACCTTGGGCTCTCCAACTCATATCCTTTCGTCCTTCATACGCCAATTTTCGTTACAGCTTCCTCGTCAAAAGCTGCATCTGAAGTTCAAGCTCGTTCAAGCTCAAGCTCAAGATCCGTCTCAAGCTTTTCGCCGTTGTACGCGCGACTTAGAGAACTTCCAGCATTCTGGTCGTCTACCCGCACCTGTACCATCAAGGTGCCAGCAACGGACGAGTACGGCATTGACTTGTGAGTGGCTGCTGGACATTCTGGACATCCTCGACTCACCGACGGTTACGGTCAGAACTTTATTTTCTTCCAGTTTTCTTATATTTCGGCGGTGTGCCCCCCGAGAACGATCTCTGGCTAAACATATACATATGTATATGTTTATTGATCATTGCGATCAAATATTTCGTAAAAAATTTTAATTTATTTTCCAAAGAGCCCCTTCTATTAGGTTTTTTCTTCATTTTTATTTCCATTTGGAAAAAGCAGTTATTTTAATTTCAATAATTTTCTTCAATAAAAACAAAAAGAGACTTTGGTTAATTGGTAGTTCAATTTTTTACGAACACCCGTACCTGGTCTCAACAACACCTTTCACAATAACTTACAAGCTCATGTTGCTAAAACACCAAAAAAAAACTTTTTTTACACCCATTTTTTTCGGGACACAACTAGGGCCGAAATGGAGTCTGTGTGCGAAAGAACGAATTTTTTAGGCCGAAAATAAGTAGTTATGTGTGATACGGCGGACGGCATACGACGGACGGATATTGCATTTTGGTTTAGTATTCTGTGAATAATACACCCATGTAATCGCTCAGCAAAAAACGCTGCTAAGTCCTTGTCACATGGGTTAATTATTCTATTGAACGCACTTACAGAAATGTTGGCTGTTCATTTAGTGTTTCTTTCATGCGTAATAATCGTCATTGCTATCTCTGATGGTTTCTATCAATTTTGGCACTTACAAGAAAAATTAGGTAGGTACCTACCATCCTTTTTTTTTTTTTTCAAATTATCTTTGATCATTGGTAGTGCCATTTAATCGTCTTCATCCACGTGTTGACAATTTTTCCAGTGTTATTATCAAACAGATGGTGATTTCAGACGATTTCCTGGGTTTTTCACTCATAAAAAAATCAATTTTCGGAGCTGAACATTTGGTAGAACTCCATTTTCCACTCTTTGGTCAAAATAGACTTCATATTCGGTCTTCTCGTCCCCAAAAACATGGAAAACGATATCTCAAAAGCTCATGTTACTAACAAAAAGTAGGTACCTATTTTTATACACATTTACACCCCGTATATTCCGATCGGGCTGCAAAGTTTCGGGACACAAATAGGGCCCAAATGGAGCATGTGTGCGAAAGAACGACTTTTTTAGACCGAAAATGAAGCCGATACACGTGATACGGCGGACGGCGGACGGACACTGCATTTTTGGAACCTACGCACCTTGAAACGGAAAAGGAAAAAATTTTGAGGGGGTGGTATAAAAATTTTTTGCTGAGCGAATACATAGGTGTATTATTCACAGAATAATAAACCAAAATGCAATGTCCGTCCGCCGTCCGCCGTATCACGTGTATCGGCTTCATTTTCGGTATAAAAAAGTCGTTCTTTCGCACACATGCTCCATTTGGGCCCTAGTTGTGTCCCGAAACTTTGCAGCCCGATCGGAATACACGGGGTGTTTAGAGTGAAAATGTGAATACAAATAGGTACTTTTTGCGTTTTAACAACATGTTGGTAACATGAGCTTTTGAGGTATCTTTTTCCATGTTTTTGAGGACGAGAAGACCGAATATGAAGTCGATTTTGACCAAAGAGTGGAAAATTGAGTTCTACCAAATGTTCACCTCCGAAAATTGATTTTTTATGTGTTGAAAACCCAGGAAATCGTCTGAAATCACCATCAATTTGTATAATAACACTGGAAAAAGTGTCAACGCGTGGATCAAGACGATTAAATGGAACTACCAATGATCAAAGATAGTAAAAAAAAGCGTACCTTATTTTGGTTTATTATTCTGTGAATAATACACCTATGTATTCGCTCAGCAAAAAATTTTTATAACACCCCCTCAAATTTTATTCTTTTCCGTTTCAAGGTGCGTAGATTCCAAAAACGCTGCAAAATCCTTGTCACATGGGTTTATTATTCTATTGGACATACCTACAGAAACGCTGGCTGTTTATTTATTGTTTCATTCATATAAAATAATTGAAATAGCTATTTCTGGTGGTTTCCACCAATTTTGGCCCCCAAAACACAAATTAGGTACGCTCCTTTACTTGTTGATACTTTTTCTAGTGTTATTCTACAAATTGATGGTGATTTCAGACGGTTTCCCAGGTTTTTGACTTATAAAATCATTGATAGTACCATTTAATCGTCTTGATCCACCTCTTGATACTTTTTCTAGTGTTATTCTACAAATTGATGGTGATTTCAGACGATTTTCCAGGTTTTTGACTTATAAAAAATCAATTTTGGGAGCTGAACATCTGGTACAACCTCAATTTTCCACACTTTGGTCAAAATCGACTTCATATTCGGTCTTCTCGTCCCCAAAGACATGAAAAACGATACCTCAAAAGCTCATTTTACTAACATGTTGCTAAAACGCAAAAAGTACCTATTTTTACACACATTTTCACTCATAACACCCCTGGGTATATTCCGATCGGGCTGAAAAGTTTCGGGACACAAATAGGGCCCAAATGGAGCATGTGTGCGAAAGAACGACTTTTTTAGACCGAAAATGAAGCCTGTACACGTGATACGGCGGACGGCGTACGGCGGACGGACATTGCATTTTTTGAATCTACGCACCTTGAAACGGAAAAGAAAAAAGTTTGAGGGGGTGTTATAAAAATTTTTTGCTGAGCGAATACATAGGTGTATTATTCACAGAATAATAAACCAAAATGCAATGTCCGTCCGCCGTCCGCCGTACGCCGTCCGCCGTATCACGTGTACAGACTTCATTTTCAGTCTAAAAAAATCGTTCTTTCGCACACATGCTCCATTTGGGCCCTAGTTGTGTCCCGAAAGTTTTCAACCCGATCGGAATATACCCAGGGGTGTTATGAGTGAAAATGTGTGTAAAAATAGGTACTTTTTGCGTTTTAGCAACATGTTCGTAACATGAGCTTTGAAGGTATCGTTTTTCATGTTTTTGGGGACGAGAAGACCGAATATGAAGTCGATTTTGACCAAAGAATAGAAAATTGAGGTTCTACCAGATGTTCAGCTCCCGAAATTGATTTTTTATGAGTCAAAAACCTGGGAAATCGTCTGAAATCACCATCAATTTGTAGAATAACACTGGAAAAAGTGTCAACAGGTGGATCAAGATGATTAAACGGTACTATCAATGATCGAAGATAATTTATTTAAAAAAAAGAGGAGCTTACCTTATTCGTGTTTTGGGGGCCACAATTGGTGGAAACCACCAGAGATAGCTATTTCAATCATTTTATATGAAAGAAACAATAAATGAACAGCCAACATTTCTGTAGGTATATCCAATAGAATAATAAACCCATGTGTCAAGGACTTTGCAGCGTTTTGTTGTAGGGGCCGAAATAGCTATTTCGATTATTACGCATGAAAGAAACAATAAATGAACAGCCAACGTTTCTGTCGGTGTGTCCAATAGAATAATAAACCCATGTGACAAGGACTTTGCAGCGTTTTTGGATCTACGCACCTTGAAACGTAAAAGAAAAAATTTTGAGGGGGTGTTATAAAAATTTTTTGCTGAGCGATTACAAAGGTGTGTTATTCACAGAATAATAAACCAAAAGAACAGGTCCGAGGGCTGAACCCTGCGTCACACCGTACTCCGCAATCAGCGATTGGCTACTTGCCACCGCTCTTACCCTTGGCATCCTACGTCGTAGAAGTGAGTCAAAACAATCCCTGTCGTTCCCTCTAATCCCATACATTTCAAGTGTTTCAAGGCGCTTAGTTTTGCTCACCGACTCAAATGACTTTGTCTCGTCCAGGCAAGTTAACATTACTTTTTTTCCCCCGGCCCATGTTCCCTTTAATTGCTTCACACATTCAGTAGGTATAGTCCATCCTGCGTTTAAGTTCCTCTTTGGAAGCCATACTGACTATGTACTATTATTGCATGTTTATCCACGTATGACAACAGCCGTCTTTCAATGATCTTCTCCAATATTTTGGAGAAAGCTATATATAGTTAGAGAGGTCACTTATCACCTTTCTTGTACAGAGTTATGAGTTTCGCCACCTTGAAGGAAGTCAGGGAATACCCCCTTTTCAATGATCCTGTTGAAGAGGAGGGCTAAAGGTCAAGCTATATACAGCATTTACATTAAACCGTTTACGAAATAATTTAAACCCTTTACAAAATAATATCAACCTTTTACAAATTTATTTAAACCATTTACAAAATTATTTAAACCTTTTACAAATTCATTACAACCCTTTATAAAATCATTTAAACCCTTTAAAAATGTATTCAAACTCTTTACAAAATCATTTAAACCTTTTAAAAATTTATCACAACCATTTATAAAACGATTTAAATCCTTTACAAATTTATTTAAATCTCTATACTTAATTATTGTATTCATTAGAACAAAAACATCTATGGGTTACTCGCTTAAGGTAAACGGTAGTAATGGTCACGAGAAGGGGATTGAGTTACCTATCCCGTATGAGTAGGGGGAGAGGGATGTTACCTCCCCCTCTACGTACGAGTAGTTCGTGGTATTCCAATCTCCAATAACTTCTCCCACGTACCTTCTAATCTTCCTGATTAGAGCCTTCATATTCTCCTATGGTGAACCCTGCGGAAGTGGCGTTCTCAAAAACTCTGCAAAGTACTAATCACATGGGTTTATTATTCTACTGGACACACCTACAGAAATGTTGCTGTTCATTTATTGTTTCTTACATGTGCAATAATTGAGATAGTTATTTTTTACATGCCCATTTAATTGTCTTGATTCACCTGCTAACACTACATCTAGTGTTATTATACATATTAATGGTGATTTCAGACGATTTCCCAGGTTTTTGACACGTAAAAAATGAATTTCGGGAGCTTAATCTTTGTTACAACCTCAATTCTTCACTCGTTTGTCAAAATCAACTTCATAATAAGGTCTTCTCGCCCTAAAAAACAAGGAAAACAATAGATCAGAAGCACTTGTTCACCAAAACCTAAAAAACATCAAATACCCCTATTTTAACACCCATTTTTCTCCCATAACACCCCTGCGTGTATTCCGATCGGGCTGCCGAGCTTTGGAGCCAACTAGGATCCAAATGTGTTCCCAAATGAGGGGACCCAAAATGTGTGCGGAAGAACGACTGTTTTAGACCAAAATTTAACGTAAATTTAAGACTGAAACTTCGTTAAACCTCAATTTGCCACTCTTTGGTCAAAATCGACTTCAGATTCTGTCTTCTCATCCTAAGAAAACATGAAAACGATTCCTCAAAAGCTCATGTTACTCAAACACAGAAAACAAAAAAAGTTATTTTATACCCATTTTTCACTCGCAACACCCCTGGGCATATTCCGACTGGGCTGCAAAGTTTCGGGACATAACTAGGGCCCAAATGGAGCCTGTGTGCGAAAGAACGAATTTTTAGACCGAAAATGAAGCCGGTATACGTGATACGGCGTACGGCGGACGGACATTGCATTTTTGGAATCTACGCACCTTGAAATGTAAAAGAAAAAATTTTGAGGGGGTGCTATATAAAAATTGTTTGCTGAGCAATTACATAGGTGTATTATTCACGGAATAATAAACCGAAATAAAGACGAAAGCAAGAGAGTTGTTAACCAGCCAGGGTAAGCACCAGGTTCCAGAAGTTATCCAGCAAAGTTTGCTTTCAATCACCCCAAGATTGTGCGAATTATATAATGGACATTATTTTATTATTGCCCGACGACGAAGCAGCCCATCCACTTCATTAGTCCGTTAGAACTTTTTTTTCATATTGAAGCGGGTCCCTCGAATGTTCAGACTTCAATAGTTAAATTTTCTTTATTGCTTATTGCACATACCACCGTATTTAGTGAATGATTTTAAATAAAGTTGTAAAAGGTTTAAATAATTGTGTAAAAGGTTTAAATAAATTTGTAAACGCTATATTCGATTATTGTTTTCAGGAGATCGGGGGCAGTCGAGTCTGAAACGGGGAACCCGTTCGGCAAATGAGTTTGGGAGAAAGAGAGCCTCTTTCGGCGAATGACAACAAGTCAGTGTACAATTCCTGCCGCAGCATTTTGTTTGGTTTCACCTGGTTCCTCGTTCATTGTTCGTATTTAGTATCTTCGTGTAACACTATTACGTTGTGTGGGTCGAGGCGGTTCTGTGAGATAATGGAAGTGGCGATTGTCGAAAAATATGAAAGGTGTTCCTGACTACGCCACAGAAGTGAACTTCAGTTTGTTGTTTTCCCTACATATCGTTCCGATCCGTGAACTGTGCGTGTGCTTATCGGTAACCCCTTCCACCTTCACCCCGGACCCCGTTGGAATCATCCATTCTCCCTGCGGCTGCTGCGTTGGCATCAAATTGTTAATCCTGTTGCTTCAGTACGAAGTCATCCTTCCATTTCTTTTATAAAATTCCCGGATCGTCAGCATTCCAGGGACTTACTTCATCTATCGTTTTCTACTACCCAGGAACGTCCGTCTTCCACTGTCAATACTTTCGATGTAAGTAAGTAATACCTAAATGAGGTGATGAATTGAGCAACACGATTACAATAATGTTTCATTGATCCCTTTCACCCTGCAGTCGTCGCAAATCAAGTGCTACCGCAGAGTGCTACCACGCAGATCCTTCTCCACTGATTTCGGCAGCTTCGCCATATCTCTCCAAACTACTTGGACGCCGGATGAAGGGATTCAGCGCGTACCTACCACCTTTGTGAGCGGATCGAAACGGTCAGAACTTTCCTCTATTTCTTTCTTTCCATATTATCAACGGACGAACTCAACCCAATTTGACCACCCGGAAATCCCGACTTGTACTTCATAACACATAAAACTTTGCATTCAGTTAGGAGGAGCTCCTTAGGCATTGGTGTATTTTCATTATTTCCAGAAGTAGTCTCTATTTTATTTTATTTATGCAATTTCATCAAGAAGTACGTCAGCCACAAAAGAATAAAATGAAAGAAGGTTCTAGTTTGGGTAATTGGTGTGTCATTTCTGCATACCCAACCTCTGCTCAGAACCAGTTCCTGCAATAACAATAATAAATTAATTCAAATGCACGCGTAGTTACGTGCATCAGGATGGGCTAGTAACTTGCAGGTGTAAAAAAAAAGAAAAAATCAATGTATAGACCTGCTTTCATAGTATAGAAGCGAGTGTTTCCCGGATAATATCAATGGACAATGTTTACAATCACGATCCACTGCCATTTGAAGTTACTGCGAGGGAGAAGTTGAGTATTTTACTAAAAAGAAAAGCCCAGCTCGATCCGTGTAAGAAACCGAACAAAATGATGAGGCAGGAGTTGGGGACTACCAGCACTTCCAGCCTACTCGGACCTGAGATTAGTTCGGAAAAGTATAATATGCCTTCTGTAGGGGCGGTTGCTGAGCTCGACGTTAGGGCTTAGTCCTGGACTAAATGGTGATAGTCCGGGTTTATCAGAAAAATACGTTGCCGAGACTCAGATTATTTTTGGTCCTGGACTATGCCTACATCCAGGGTCAATTTCTAGACCTCGACTAATTTAAACCCGGACTTCGTGAAATGACTTGCTGAGTTTGAATTCGACAAACCAGGACTAATTTTTAATTCTGATGCCTTGCTGAGCTCCCAATAGTACTTAGTCCAGAATTAGATGTTGGTCCTGGGCTCACTTTAGCCCTGATTTTTAATCCCTCCCTTCTGCAGAATTATCTCTTAGATCCCAGAGTTTATCTGCTGTGTCGACAGGGGTTCTTTGAGGTTTGCGTTCGTGTTTGGTAGTTTTTGTTTTTTATCGTTTGTTTTAACTTTAATGGACTACCTAGACTACATACCAGATGACATTCGGAAGCCCAGGTATGATAGGGAATCCAATCAATCCATTTGATGATCTCTCGGACGTAGAGTTCAAAGACAGATACGGACTCTCAAAAGAAAGCGAGATTTTATAGAAATGGTGGCAGAGTTGATGGATATGCCAGACTCTCGAGCCCCTCATACCATACCTGTGTGGAACAAGGATATGGTAGCGGTAAGGTTTTTTGCCGAAGGAACCCTCCACCAAGAAACTGGTGATCAACATATAGAGAGGAATGGGAGGACTCCGATTATTATACTCAAATGAAGAGGATGTCACTGACCACGAGTGGGACGAATATATTTTCCGAGAAGAATATAATATATATTTTAGTAAATTGATGTTTTGATATTTCAAATTTAACACGAGAAGTGACTGTAACTACTATAAATTCTTTCTACCCAAAAGCACTGGGAAAGCGAGTGGCATCTAGCAAGTCGAAATACCAACCAGCCCTTCGAAAATTCTCTAAACCCTTGTTTTGCTAAATAGTCGACTTGAAACTCGCATTTTGATAAGAGGGGCTAGGTATGTATACCTAGGTATGCAAAAGCTCTAGAAATATGAGTAGGTACAGTCAGTCGAAACCTTTAGGAATCGATGTAGTGTAAGGAACGATGAGTCAACAGACGGACGAAAGGAAACAACTCTAGGTTGGCAACAAACAATGGGCGAAAAACACGAGCACGAGTGAGATAACCTAGGAGAAGGCGAGAATGAGATGGAAATGATGGTACTACCAACATAATAAAACCCCGTACGTTTCCCTCCGTTGATCGAGTACTTTCTTCGGGAAGTCTAGAACTAATTTTTAGTTCCGGGCTGAGATGGATGATCCCAGAACTAAAACGCTAGGTAGGTCCATTGGACATACCTACCTTCAGAGATGTTGGCTGTTTATTTATTGTTTCTTTCATATAAAATAATTGAAATAGCTATCTCTGGTGGTTTCCACCAATTTTGGCCCCCTAAACTCGAATAAAGTACGCTCCTCTTTTTTTAATAAATTATCTCTGATCATTGATAGTACCATTTAATCGTCTTGATCCACCTGTTGACACTTTTTCCAGTGTTATTATACAAATTGACGGTGATTTCAAACGATTTCCCAGGTTTTTGACTAAAAAAAAAATCAATTTCGGGAGCTGAACATCTGGTAGAACCTCAATTTTCTATTCTTTGATCAAAATCGACTTCATATTCGGTCTTCTCGTCCCCAAAAACATGAAAAACGATACCTTAAAAGCTCATGTTACCAACATGTTGCTAAAACGCAAATAGTACCTATTTTTACACACATTTTCACTCATAACACCCCTGGGTATATTCCGATCGGGCTGAAAAGTTTCGGGACACAACTAGGGCCCAAATGGAGCATGTGTGCGAAAGAACGATTTTTTTAGACCGAAAATGAAGCCTGTACACGTGATACGGCGGACGGACATTGTATTTTTGGAATCTACGCACCTTGAAATGGAAAAGAAAAAAGTTTGGGGGGGTGTTATAAAATCTATAAAGAAATTTCTCCCTTGAGAGGGAAAAACATTAAATCATGTTTAATGTTTTTCCCTCGCAAGGGAGAAATTAGATATAGTTTTTTAATGTCAAGGAAAAATGAAAGCCACAATTTCACTGAACTCTACAAGTATAATGTTGCATTTACTGTACTTATTATAGAACTCGCCATCAACATATGGTTGCTACAACAGAAGGTAGTAACTGATGTGTAGTAACCAATGAAAAACGTAGCTATTGACTCTTGTTTCTTTCGAGTGCGATATTCTTTATGGTTGCTACAACAGAAGGTAGTAACTGTGTAGTAACCAATGAAAAACGTTGCATATTTGCGTGTCGGAATTCACAGAATGACCCCCAGCCCTAAAACATTAAACATGTTAAATTTTTTGAGAAGTGAATACATAGGTGTATTATTCACAGAATAATAAACCAAAACGTAGTCTGGGACTCAGCAAGCCGTTTTTTCCCATTTTGGTTTATTATTCTCTGAATAATACACCTATGTAATCGCTCAGCAAAAAATTTTTATAACCCCCCCTCAAACTTTTTTCTTTTCCGTTTCAAGGTGCGTAGATTCAAAAAATGCAATGTCCGTCCGCCGTCCGCCGTCCGCCGTATCACGTGTACAGGCTTCATTTTCGGTCTAAAAAAGTCGTTCTTTCGCACACATGCTCTATTTGGGCCCTAGTTGTGTCCCGAAACTTTTCAGCCCGATCGGAATATACCCAGGGGTGTTGTGAGTGAAAATGTGTGTAAAAATAGGTACTTTTTGCATTTTAGCAACATGTTGGTAACATGAGCTTTTGAGGTATCGTTTTCCATGTTTTTGGGGACGAGAAGAGCGAATATGAGGTCGATTTTGGCCAAGGAGTGGAAAATTGAGGTTGTACCAGATGTTCAGCTCCCAAAATTGATTTTTTATGAGGCAAAAACCTGCGAAATCGTCTGAAATCACCATCAATTTGTAGAATAGCACTAGGAAAAGTTTCAACACGTAGATCAAGACGATTAAGTGGTACTACCAATGATCATGGATAATTTGAAAAAAAAAAAAAAAAGATCGTACCTACCTAATTTGTGTTTTGGGGGCCAAAATTGGTGGAAACCATCAGAAATAGCTATTTCAATTATTTCACATGAAACAAACAATAAATGTAGGTACGTCCAATAGAATAATAAACCCCATGTGACAAGGACTTTGCAGCGTTTTTTACCCAGGTATCATGAAGTCATGGACTAACAATTAGTCCGAGGTTTTCAAACCCCCAGCTCAGCAACCGCCCCACATATGTGTGACATAATATGTGTATGTGCATGGGCAAACGTGAAATCCTTCAAACGCCCATGGATTACTCCAGACTGAATGTTTCCCTTTCACAACTAATGCATATTTTCCATTGCCGAAACGGGCTCTTGTCCCCGGACTTATCCGTTGCCGAAATGGGCGCTCTTTTCGCCGAAACGGACTGTCACTTTTGAAGCCATTCGCCGAAAGGGGAACCTCCCTATGTCATGCTGCATGTCTGGAACTTGTTTTTCTTGTCGTTTGTTCTGTTTTGTCGTTGTCTTACTCGACATCTTCCTTAACATTCACTTTCTTTCACGTGACGAGTAAATACCACCGGATATCCCAAAAATAAATAAAGTGCAAGTCAGCCGGCGGAGGTAGCTAACCTGAAAGCGCGGCGGCGGCATTCAATAAAGAGAAAGCGTGGATGGGAGGGGAAATGGGCTGTTCGGAAGTTCGAGGTGTGTTGAAGGGGGGGTTGCAGGTTTCAGGGGGTTTTGCAGAGGTGTTTCGGGAGGTTTCAGGGGGGGGGGGGGGTGTATTTTTGTCTTTCAGTCCCGTTAAGGGTGAAAAGATGGGTGTTTGGAGGTTTCAGGAGGTGTCGGAGGGGGGCTTTGAGTGGGTTGGGAGGGTGGGTTTTTTTTTCGTTTTTTTCTTTCAGTTCCGTTAAGGGTCGTTTTCAAAGGGAAGTGACACTGATTCCCTTGAAGATACTCAGTTGCCAAGGCGACGGGGTGAAATTAAGTATACAAAAGGTGGCGCCGGCAAAACACAATAAGGAATATCGATGGAGAGAAAGAAGGCGTGGGAGTGGTGGGAGGAGGAGGGGAAGGGGAATGAGAAGAGAATGAGAATGGCGAGGAGGAAAAGGAAAAGACGACGAATGGAAAATAGGAAGAAAAAACGCGGGAGGTGTGTGAAGAAGGGGGGGGGGGGATTGAGGGGCGGAGGGGGTTCCATTTTATCCCATCGACCATGTATGAGAGCGGAGTGGTGTGAGGGGCAGTGCGGGGAGGGGGCGGGAGCCAATCTGAATCTAAATACCCATTCTTCTCAGGAGGGAAAAGACGTCCTGAGGTGGGACCGGGTGAATGTGGGGGAGATGGGTCGGCGGGGAAGGGTGAATGTGGGGGAGATGTGGGGGGGGGTCCATTAGAACTGGGGCATTCTGATGTGGAAGATCGGAAACGGCGCGGAGGGGGAAATCGAAGATAAAGTTCATCATTTATCCTTTTCCTTCGTTTATTTTCCTCGGTGTACGTGAACGTGTAGGAGTGTGTGTGTGTGTGTGTGTGTGTGTGTGTGTGTGTGTGTGTGTGTGTGTGTGTGTGTGTGTGTGTGTGTGTGTGTGTGTGTGTGTGTGTGTGTGTGTGTGTGTGTGTGTGTGTGTGTGTGTGTGTGTGTGTGTGTGTGTGTGTGTGTGTGTGTGTGTGTGTGTGTGTGTGTGTGTGTGTGTGTGTGTGTGTGTGTGTGTGTGTGTGTGTGTGTGTGTGTGTGTGTGTGTGTGTGTGTGTGTGTGTGTGTGTGTGTTGCAAGAAATATGTGTGTCCGCCAGGTCGTTCAGCGCGTTGGAAATATGTACTCAGCGAATTTTCAATTGTGGACCAAAGACACCTGGGAACCCTGGATACAACGGAACACATAAGTCTATCATTTCGATGGCAAAACCTGTATTGAAATATATATACAAATATAATATCCACGCACAAGCGATATTTCGAAATGTGTCGTACACTCCCACAACTACTAAAACGATGCGAATTATTACACAACGGTTTATTATTTACCTGTACAGATGCCCCTTCTGCGTAGATTACTGTTTTCTGTGGTCAGTACCCTCGAGCTCCCCCAGGGAAGCCCTAAATCGAGTACTGGAGCCGGCCCGGGAATCATATTTTAATACAAATGCGCGGGGTTCAATAATTCAATCATTCATTATTCATCATTTTTTATAGTTATTCGTGAAGCATAAGGTAAAAAATAAACCGCTGTGTAATAATTTACCTGTATATATGCCCCTTCTGCGTAGATAGCATAATAAGCCGTTGTGTAATCATTTAACGTTGCGTAATGATTTACACAATAATAAACCATTGTGTAATGATTTACAAATAATAATCGTTGTGTAATGATTTACAAATAATAATCGTTGTGTAATAATTTACCTGCATAGATGCCCTAAATCGAGTATTTAGGAATTGCATTTCATAATATTGTTGTTATTCATTAAACATAACGTTTATTCAAGTTACAAAAGTAGGTACCTATCAACAAAATCCAAAAGAGCCATCATTTTTCAAGTGAAATAATATCACAGAACAACCAACTCGACTTGATACTCAGTGAATATAATCAGGTGCTCCCTAGTAATGATGATCTCGGGCCAGTTCCCAATTGTTGTTCATTCACCCTCCTGTTGAACTTCTGTGCCTGACTGTGAACGAACGGCTGGACGCACAATGCTCCGGGTGGTCTCAAAAAACTCCCAAGTTCGAGAAATATTTAAAAACGTAAAAAAAATTCGAGATAACGGCGTCCTGGAGATTTCAACCCCTATTTTGAGCCCCTTAGGGACGACTGACATCAATGCCGAGCTTTGAGGACCAACTAGACCCAAAATGGGACATATAAACCAAATTTCGTCAATTTTGGTTCATGGTAACTAAGTAAAGTGCGAAGTACGGCGTACAGCGTACGGCGGACGGACAGAAATGTTTTTAATTGCATTTTCGGATTATACATACCTTGAAACAGAAACCATCAAATTTTTAGGGGGGGTTAAATTTGTTTTTCATGCTGGATTCCGAATGTTCATTATTGAAAATAATAAACCAACATATGCACAAACTATGTCGTAACAAAGCTGTGTCTGGGGAAAGGTTAGTGAATAAGGCACGAGGTTGTGAAATGGAGAAGGGGAAGTGAATGTGTGAGGAAATTGTGAATTGGACACGAGGAAGTGAATAGAGAAGGAGATTGTGAACTGGACAAGAGGAAGTGAATATGGGAGGAGGATGAAATCGGGGAGGAGATTGTGAAGTGGAGAAGATGAAGTGAATAAGGCAGGTTGTGAATTGGAGAAGAGGAAGTGAATAAGGGAGGAGGTTGCGAATAGGGGAACAAATTAAGAATTGGAGAAGAGGATGCGAGTTGAATAATAAGAATAAGAATACGAATATTTATTTGCACATTAGGCATTAGTTGGGGACGTAGATATTTGAGTAATGCAGGAAACATGAGGGTCCTTAATCCCCCCCAACCAGACACCAGAAAACCCTGGATACAACGGAACACAAGTCAATCATTTTGATGATGGAATGAACCGTGAAACTCCTATTACGCATGTATTAGCGAATCGTCGAAGAAAATGGTAATGCTGCACTGGCACTTAATAGCCCCCAGAAATCCGATATTTGATGTCCCTAGAAACGGTCTGAAAAATCCAATTTTGCGCCAAAATGTCATAATTACATATCAACGGTATTTCGTACAGAGCAGTGACAGTTGTGGAATAATTTGCAGCGGTTTTGCTTGACAAACACAAAGTGTGACAAACGCCGCCTACGTTCGAGTATTAGTTTGCACGCTATTTGCTGACCCATATTGATTAAGGTTGAGAAGTGAAGAAGTAGGTATAGCGAGAGAAAAAAAACTTGTTGAAAAGCTCAAACGGGAAAATCGTATAATATTTTTTGTGAAATTAATTCATATGTGTGGTCGGGAAGGGCAACAGGTGAAATTTTTGAATTTGTAAGAAATAATAAAATTATAATGAAACAGAAAATGGAGTGTCCACCACATAGGTAAGAAAAAACGTCTGCCAATTCGAGTATGCAGTATCGCTTCCTCACTTGAATCACATTAACGTATAAGAATAGTTGGTAAAATGGAACTACAAGCCGATAAGTCATACCCTTTTACAAGGTTTTAATAAACGAAAATGCAACTTGCAAGTAGATCCGAAACAAAACTTTAGAATTGAGTAACTATGAAACATCTCAACATCTGACGGTAGGGAGTTCTCATAATCGCCACAGTTGGGTAGGTTCATTTTGATACGGGACCATCTGCGATCCAACCCGCGTGTGCCCTCAAAATTTCAGCTCTCTACACTATTTTCCGCGTAGTTGGAAGCGTTACAAGGAAACGGTCAACATTTTTCATCTTCGCGCACGTGCAGACGAATGAAAGTCCTACGCAATTATCAAAGTTTTATTCCTGTTCGGCTCTCCAAATCTGAACTCATTTCAACGATATTTCAGGCAGTTACGGGCGTTTAAAGTATTTCACGTTTGCGCATGCGCAGGCGGGATGATTTCTATGATTTTGAAATGGGACCATCTGCGATCAAACCCGCGTGTACCCCCAAAATTTCAGCTCTCTACGACTATTTTTCGCGAAAGGAAGCGTTACAAGGAAATGGTCAACATTTCATATTCGCGCATGCGCAGACGAAAGTTACATTACGATTCCAATGAAATTCATTTGGAACTATCAAAGCATTATTCCTGATCGATCCTCTAAGTTTGAACTCATTTCAACGATATTTAGGGATGTTGTGGGCTTTTCAAGTATTTCACGTTTGCGCATGCGCAGATGAAAGTTAAAGTACTTTTTGAACGATTTTTGTACGGGACCATCTGTGGCCTAACCCGCACCTACCCTCCAAATTTCTGCCCATTTCGACCATTATTTCGGGTAGTTATGGGTGTTACAAGGGATTACCACTGACAGACACGGAACCAAAAAAAAATGTTCCTTGATGTCTGAAACGCAAAATGGCTGTGGAAATTTTCATTTTGGAAGGACATTTTTTTTTTTATCATTCCCGAATCCAAGGCTTCCCTACCTTCGGTAGTGAGGAAGCAAAAATGCGCCACATGGATCAAATCACTAACTTTGTAAAGACTCCGAATTTGAGATTGTCGAGGGCTCGGGTCTCTCATTTCAAGCTTTCATCCGAGTTTGACCCAAATCATTGAACTCAATTCTGCCCTGAAACCCCACACTTTGAACTTTGGTCGCGGGCGTTTGTTTTTACGGCCGCCACCAAATATCGATATTCCAACGCCTCTCCACTGAGTTTCGTCATCTGCATATGAGTGAAACCCAATAAACATCGAGTAACCGATAGGCATCTGGAGGGACCCCACTTATGTTTATCGGGCGAAAAACACGTAAAATATAACCGTTTCATTTTATATTCGCGGATTCCTCCGTAAATGATGTTTTTAGCTGTTTCTGTTGGGTTTTATTGGCGTCTCACTGAACCGTGGGTGGTTGCGTGAATATATTTACGCTGAACTCTCATCAATATTCTTTGATTGGTTTTAATGATTTGCACGACTATTTCTACTACAGAATCATCAATATGTGAGACTTAACACAAATAACTGCACATTCTTTAATGGCGGTTTACTATGTTCTGTATGGACAACCCTCCTGCTCAGGTCGCTGATTCTTACACAATACCCTTGCGTGGATTTTCGGGTCACAGGAAACGCCGCTTTATAACGGTAACTCAAGATGTAAAAACTCAAAATATATACGAATATACCAAACTAGAACATGCACCAACTATAATAATGAAGTAGTGTATAGGAGGCAGAGGTCTGAAAGAATGGGATGGTCCCACTGAATCCCTGCATTCTCTTGTGCCTCCACATGTTACCTCCTACCTAAGCTGGATCGATACATCAGCACTTTTTTTTCCTACGCCGATTTATCAGCAAAAATTGGAGAATTATCTGAAAAGCCAAGGCCACCTAAAAAATCTCCTTTCGAAGGTATCCGTGGTAGGTTTGCGGTAGTGGAAGAGAGGATGGAACGGGGGGGGGATGGTGTTTATTCAATGAGCACGATAGGTCGTGATCCCGACGGAAATATCGGGACTCACTTCCCTCTCAGTTTTTCAAAGTCCACAACAAGATAACTCCAGCAATTAAAGCCCCCCTCCACCGCCCCTCTCATCCATCGCCAGGGGCTCCAATTATGACGAGATGGTAATTAGCGTGGTGGGGTCCCGCCACGGGATAAACGCGGCGAGGACAACTCTGTAATTACCGAGGTATCGGCTCGATGGAAGCGTGATCCCTGCGAGCGACGAACTGAAAGCAGATGTTGAGGGTGGGGATGAGCGAGTCCGCATTCCTCCTTAAGGATCTGAACCTTCATGAAGGTGTTTGTTCTCTTGCCGAGGGTCTAATGAGTAAACGCATATCTGGTACAATACGGTCAACAGGCAAACTGACTGATGAAGCAGGTGAACTGATTGATAGAGTGTGAACTGATTGATGAGATGGTGTTTGTTCAGTTCCGAGGCGGGCCTGATGAGTAAACGCATATGCGGTACAAATAGGCCAACAGGCGACTGAATCATAAAGCAGGTGAACCGACTGGTAAGGACTGTGTTTGTTCTGTTGTGGGAGCCTGATGAGTAAACGCATATCTGGTACAACACGGTCAACAGGCTAACTGACTGATGAAGCAGGTGAACTGATTGATAGAGTGTGAACTGATTGATGAAATAGTGTTTGTTCAGTTCTGAGGCGGGCCTGATGAGTGAACGCATATGCGGTATAAATAGGCCAACAGGCGACTGATTCATAAAGCAGGTGAACCAACTGGTAAGGACTGTGTTTGTTCACTTGTGAGGCGGGCCTCATGAGTAAACGCATATCTGGTACATTACGTTCAAAAGGCAAACTGACTGATGAAGCAGGTGAACTGATTGATAGAGTGTGAACTGAACTCATCAGACCCTCCTCACAACTGAACAAACATGAGATGGTGTTTGTTCAGTTGTGAGGAGGGTCTGACGAGTGAACGCATCTGCGGAACAAATAGGCCAACAGGCGACTGATTCATAAAGCAGGAGAACCGACTGGTAAGGACTGTGTTAGTTCTGTTGTGAGAGCCTGATGAGTAAACGCATATCTGGTACAATACGTTCAACAGGCAACTTGACTGATGAAACAGGTGAACTGACTGATGAGATGGTGTTTGTTCAGTTGTGAGGCGGGCCTGATGAGTAAACGCATTTATGTGGTACAAATAGGCCAACAGGCGACTGCTTTAGGTGAACCATCTGGTGAAGACCGTGTTTGTTCAGTTGTGAGAGCCTGATGAGTAAACGTATACCTGGTGCAATACGTTCAACAGGCAACTGACTGATGTAGCAGGTGAACTAATTGATAAGGAGTGTGAACTAATTGATGAGATGGTGATGATCAACGTCAAAAAGTCTAACTGAGCACAAATCAAACTGCAATGTGGAATAAACAAAAAATAAGCCTTTCCACCAATTATTTAACACAAAGCTTTTTGCTCAACCAGGTCATCTGTGTTTATGTGAGTACCTACCTGATGATGCTCAGAAGTTAAATAAATTGGTTAAATAAATTGGTGGTAAGCTAGAGCTTTATGTTTTGTTTATTCCACATTGCAAGATGGCTTACCACATGAGGTGTGAAATGAAATTCGATGAATTAACAAATCAAACTCACCCATTGATGGATGTTTGCGTCATGAAAAACCCCAGGACGAACTTGACAAGCGAGTGGTAGATCTGAGTGAGGATGGAGTTGGACAGTCGAGCTGAAGTCTCGAGGAAGGTGTCAGTCTCTTCGTCAGGCCCCATAGGAACGTAAAGACTCGCATACTCGGGTTTCAATCTGCTCGTTTCCACTCGGTACCACTGCAAAAAAATTATTTATGAGCGACTGAGATGTGGCCTCTGGCCTTTTCAAAATAACCAAACAGGGTTTCCCAAATTCATCGGGATGTTCTTTCAACATGATTTTTGAGAGGTTGCCTAATGGAGGTGAAAAGGGTAATGCATAAAAATATGGAGTACCCCCTATGGAGATGGCAGAAAATTATCTCGGGGCTTCAAATTTAGTCATGTAAGCATCCGCCTACAAATACAGAGCACCAGTAAAGACCAGCAGTGTGCCTCGTTATAAAAGCTGTCACTCAAACACCCTAAGTTTTAGTGCACAAGAGATGTATCGAGGACAACCTCTCAGGAAAAAACGCTGCAGTCCTTGTCACATGGGTTTATTATTCTACTGGACATACCTACAGAGATATTGGCATTTATTTATTGTTTCTTTCATATAAAATAATTGAAATAGCTATCTCTGGTGGTTTCCACCAATTTTGGCCCCCAAAACACGAATAAGGTACCTACGCTTTTTTTTTTTTTTTTAATAAATTATCTCTGATCATTGATAGTACCATTTTATCGTCTTGATCCACCTGTTGACAGTTTTTCCAGTGTTATTCTACAAATTGATGGTGATTTCAGACGATTTCCCAGGTTTTTGACTCACAAAAAATCAATTTCGGGAGCTGAACATCTGGTAGAACCTCAATTTTCTATTCTTTGGTCAAAATCGAGTTCATATTCGGTCATCTCGCCCCCAAAAACATGAAAAACGATACCTTAAAAGCTCATGTTACCAACATGCTGCTAAAACGCAAAAAGTACCTACCTATTTTTACACACATTTTCACTCATAACACCCCTGGGTATATTCCGATCGGGCTGAAAAGTTTCGGGACACAACTAGAGCCCAAATGGAGCATGTGTGCGAAAGAACGATTTTTTTAGGCCGAAAATGAAGCCTGTACACGTGATACGGCGGACGGCGGACGGACATTGCATTTTGGTTTATTATTCTGTGAATAATACACCTATGTATTCGCTCAGCAAAAAATTTTTATAACACCCCCTCAAACTTTTTTCTTTTCCGTTTCAAGGTGCGTAGATTCAAAAAATGCAATGTCCGTCCGCCGTCCGCCGTACGCCGTCCGCCGTACGCCGTATCACGTGTACAGGCTTCATTTTCGGTCTAAAAAAGTCGTTCTTTCGCACACATGCTCCATATGGGCCCTAGTTGTGTCCCGAAACTTTTCAGCCCGATCGGAATATACCCAGGGGTGTTATGAGTGAAAATGTGTATAAAAATAGGTACTTTTTGCGTTTTAACAACATGTTAGTAACATGAGCTTTTGAGGTATCTTTTTCCATGTTTTTGAGGACGAGAAGACCGAATATAAAGTCGATTTTGACCAAAGACGCGGAAATTGAGGTTTTACCAAAGGTTCAGCTCCCAAAATTGGTTTTTTATGAGTCAAAAACCTGGAAAACTGTCTGAAATCACCATCAATGTGTACGATAACATTGGAAAAACGCTGCAAAGTCCTTGTCACATGGGTTTATTATTCTATTGGACGTACCTACAGAAACGTTGGCTGTTCATTAATTGTTTCTTTCATGCGTAATAATCGAAATAGCTACTTCTGATGGTTTCCATTAATTTTGGCCCCCAAAACACAAATTAGGTACGCTCTTTTTTTTCTTTTTCTTTTTAACTATCTTTGATCATTGGTAGTGCCATTTAATCGTCCTGAACCACGTCTTGACACTTTTTCCAGTGTTATTATACAAACTGATGGTGATTTCAGACGATTTCCCAGGTTTTTCACTCATAAAAAATCAATTCTGGGAGCTGAACATTTGGTAGAACTCAATTTTCCACTCTTTGGTCAAAATCGACTTCATATTCGGTCTTCTCGTCCCCAAAAACATAGAAAACGATATCTCAGAAGCTCATGTTACCAATATGTTGCTAAAACGTAAAAAGTACCTATTTTTACACACATTTTCACTCATAACACCCCTGGGTATATTCCGATCGGGCTGAAAAGTTTCGGGACACAACTAGGGCCCAAATGGAGCATGTGTGCGAAAGAACGATTTTTTTAGACCGAAAATGAAGCCTGTACACGTGATACGGCGGACGGCGGACGGCGTACGGCGGACGGACATTGCATTTTTGGAATCAATGCACCTTGAAACGTAAAAGAAAAAAGTTTGAGGGGGTGTTATAAAAATTTTTTGCTGAGCGAATACATAGGTGTATTATTCACAGAATAATAAACCAAAACGCTGCGAAGTCCTTGTCACATGGGTTTATTATTCTATTGGACATACCTACAGAAATGTTGGCTGTTGATTTATCCTTTCTTTCATGCGTAAGAATCGAAATAGCTATTTCTGATGGTTTCCATTAATTTTGGCCCCTAAAACACAAATTAGGTACGCTCCTTTTGGTTTATTATTCTGTGAATAATACACCTATGTATTCGCTCAGCAAAAAATTTTTATAACACCCCCTCAAACTTTTTTCTTTTACGTTTCAAGGTGCATAGATTCCAAAAATGCAATGTCCGTCCGCCGTACGCCGTCCGCCGTACGCCGTCCGCCGTTTCACGTGTACAGGCTTCATTTTCGGTCTAAAAAAATCGTTCTTTCGCACACATGCTCCATTTGGGCCCTAGTTGTGCCCCGAAACTTTTCAGCCCGATCGGAATATACCCAGGGGTGTTATGAGTGATAATGTGTGTAAAAATAGGTACTTTTTGCGTTTCAGCAACATATTGGTAACATGAGCTTTTGAGGTATCGGTTTCCATGTTTTTCTGGACGAGAAGACCGAATATGAAGTCGATTTTGACCAAAGAGTGGAAAATTGAGGTTGTACCAGATGTTCAGCCCCCAAAATTGATTCAAAAACCTGCGAAATCGTCTGAAATCACCATCAATTTGTAGAATAACACTAGCAAAAGTTTCAACACGTGGATCAATACGACTAAATGGCACTAACAATGATCAACGATAATTTGAAAAAAAAAAGGAACGTACCTACCTAATTTAAGTTTTGGGGGCCAAAATTGGTGCAAACCATCAGAAATAGCTATTTCAATTGTTGCACATGAAAGAAACAATAAATGAACAGCCAACATTTCTGTAGGTACGTCCAATAGAATAATAAACCCATGTGACAAGGACTTTGCAGCGTTTTTTTGTTTGTTAATTATCTTTGATCATTGGTAGTTCCATTTAATCGTCTTGATCCACGCGTTGACACTTTTTCCAGTGTTATTATACAAATTGATGGTGATTTCAGACGATTTCCTGGGTTTTCAACTCATAAAAAATCAATTTTCGGAGGTGAACATTTGGTAGAACTCAATTTTCCACTCTTTGGTCAAAATCGACTTCATATTCGGTCTTCTCGTCTCCAAAAACATGGAAAACGATATATCAAAAGCTCGTGTTACCAACATGTTGTTAAACAAATAAACAAAAACGCAAAAAGTACCTATTTGTATTCACATTTTCACTCATAACACCCCTGGGTGTATTCCGATCGGGCTGAAAAGTTTCGGGACACAACTAGGGCCCAAATGTAGCATGTGTGCGAAAGAACGACTTTTTTAGACCGAAAATGAAGCCTGTAGACGTGATACGGCGTACGGCGGACGGACATTGCATTTTTGGAATCTACGCACCTTGAAACGGAAAAGAAAAAAGTTTGAGGGGGTGTCATACAAATTTTTTGCTGAGCGAATACGTAGGTGTATTGTGCACAGAATAATAAACCAAAAGTTGCTAAAATAATGACGTATTAAATTTTGCTGAAATAATTCTGTCGATGACAACAGTACATAGCTGAAATGGCAGAAAGAAACATAAGTAACGGTTGATGAGGAGTGAAAAAATATTCACTCCCGGTAGGGTTTTGATCTCGGGAACTTTAGCGTATCAGTCCGCTGGCTAGACCGCTGCGCTATATTGTCCAGCAGCATGAGATCAGCGATGTGTGCTCTCAACTCAGCTTGATGCCTGCATACACCCTGCTCTTTACGGCAAATTGTATGGCAAAATCGTAAAATGTTCCGAATGGTCTCAAAAATTCAGAAAACAATCGAACTATTTAAAAATGCGAGAAAACCCACACCTCTAAGTACGATTTTCCGAGATAGGGATACTCTGTGGACATTGCAACCCCTATTTTTCACCCCTTGGAGTTGAGTACAGTAACGCCGAGCTTCGAGGACCAATTAGAGCCCAAACGGGACCCATAAACAAAATTTCGTAAATTTTGGTTCATGGGAACTAAGGAAAAAGCCGCGGATGGCGTAGGGAGGACGGAGGGCGGATGGAAATTTTTGTATTCCATATTCGTAATCTACGTCCCTTGAAACGTAAACCATCAAATTTTGAGGGGGGGGGGGGGGATTTTTTGTCCATTGTTCGATTCCAAAGGTTTATTATTGGAAATAATAAACCAAAAATGCAAGTTATGCGCACACTTCTCACACAAACCGTCGTAAGACAAGGGTTCAATGTGTTTACAGCATTTGCACTAAACGGCTCTGTGCGAATTTAGGGTTCAAAATGCTTCAACTTTCTCCCCAATAATGGGGCATGTGCCCCATTAAAAACGGTTCCTATTACTTTTCGGTTTATTATTTTCGATAATGAACCTTTGGAATCGAGCATGAAAAAAAAAATTCTTACCCCCCCCCCCCCCCCCCCCCCCCAATTTGATGGTTTACGTTTCAAGGTACGTAGAATCCAAAACTGCAATAAAAATATTTCTGTCTTTCCGCCGTACGCCGTACGGGCCACTTTTCTTAGTTACCATGAAACAAAATTGATGAAATTCGGGTTATAGGTTCCGTTCGGGGTCTAGTTGGTCCTCGAAGCTCGACGCTACTGTCAGTCATCTCTAAGGGGTTCAAAATACCTAGGGGTTGAAATTTTCAGAACGCCGTAGCTCGAAAACTTCCGATAGAAGGGTACGGTTTTTTTAACGTTATTAAATTTGTCTTGAGCTAAACAATTTTTTGAGGCCACCCGGGGCATCGTACGTCCAGCCGTTCGTGAGCACCAAAAAGCTTCGTCAACATGATCGTGAATCAAACGGTGTAAATCCGGCCCGGATATCATACCTACGGAGCATCTGATTATAATCGAGGATGGCTGTATGAAGTCGAGTTGATTGTTCTGCGATATTATTTCATTTGAAAAGTGATGGACTATTGGATTTTGTTGGTAGGTACTTCTGAAACTTGAACAAACGTTGAAGCATTTTTGATGGGTAAATTATTACACACCGGCAAATTATTACACAACGGTAAATTATGACACCACGGTAAATTATTACACAACGGCTCATCTACCCAGAAGGGGCTGGATTTTGTTGATAGGTACTTTTGCAACTTGAACAACCGTTGAAGTATTATTGATGGGCAAATTATTACACAACGGTTCATTATTCTATCTCCGTAGAAGGGGAACCTATACAGGTAAATTATCACACAACGGTTTAGGTAGGTACCTAGTAACTAGTACGGGGTTAGGTACTAACGTCCGCGATCTACATAATATGTGTAGAATAGCACATTATGTTATATGGAAGGGTTATCTATACGGAGACCTGTGATCTGTAACAGAAGGGTATTGTATACAAAATAATAAACCGTTGTGCAGGGATTTGCAGCGTTTTTAAATGAAACCATGACACCAACTGCACTGCCCTGCGATAAGTAGTTGTCAACATTTCCACCAATGCTGACGTCACAGTCGGCGAGGCGAGAGCCCACGCGAGGGGGGTGCAATGACGTTGTAATTGGTTGAAACTCTGAAAATCATAGAAAAAGAACTACTTATCTACCGCAGGACAGTGATGTTGGTGTCAAAATTCTCGGGATGGTACTTCTTTCATTTTAACAAATGAAATAAATGCCTGCACATACCTCATTAGGGCTCGGATTTTCATGTCGCTAAAAGAAATTCCGTTTCTTGCACCTAAAATATGCGTTGAAAGCTGGTAATATAAAAGAAGAAATCGCAATATGCTATTGAATATATACCTAAAACGCAAAAATGCGACTAACACACCAACTATTCCAAGGCGAGTAGGCCTTGCAACTATTCCGTAAAATGGGACGATATTATAATCAAGGATGACTGTATCGAGTGCATGACGTCACACCGTCCTATCTATTGTCTGATAAATTAAAGGTGGTGGGTTCTCAACTGATTAGCCGTATGAGAAGAGGTGGGGAAGGGGGGGGGACATTAGGTAGGTAAGGGAAAAAATAATATTAAATATTGGAGGGAAAAACAAAGGCCACGGATATGTATGTGGAAAAGGAGTAAACAAGGATGGAGATGACATGGATATTTTATCTACTTATATAACATCCATAGACATGGATCCTACATACATATTTTTAGCATCCACGAGCATGACGTAGGAGCCTCTGACGTCACATCAGCTGTGAAACTTGTCGAGAGGGGGGGGGGGGCAGTTAAGGCAAAATCGGCCTTTCTTCACTACTTGCGCCGATTAAGCAAAAATAACCAATTGCACCTGAACTAAGATACGTTTATGCATGTTTGAGCTTTGAAAACCACGAAACAGCGATTTCGACCGTAATTCCATGAGTCGCAAAGGCCGATCTACAAAATTTGTTCATGATTTTGTTTGGACTGCTATAATGAATATCAAACTGTTTGAGTTGTAAAATAATAGTCAACCAAGTGTAACAAAATTTTCCCTATTTAACTTCTAAACATTGAAGATAGACGTTTTCCCAATGTTGAATGGCAGTTTCATAGGACGATTTCAATGGTCGTGATGATTTTGATCTGCCAGGGGAAGGCAGGAGCCTAGTTCGTACAGGATGTTGTCAGTTACACAAAACCGAAGATGTCCGACCACCCCACAGTTCCTACACCGAGAGTAATCACCTTCTTCATCTAATAAGCCGGAAATTAAAAGCAAAACCGCACCGAAAAACCGACAGGGCACCAGAACTTAATTTCGAGTCCTCCACGTGTTGGTCGAGGTGGTGATTTTATGCCCGAAAATTCCAACGAGAAATTCGATGGTTTGAAAAGTTGAAAAAAAAAATGATCTGAGTTCTTCATTCTTATTGGACAATAGCAGGGGTACCCGTGCGTTGCAGAGGGTGGTATCATTCCAGGTGTCCATGTGGACACATGAATTTAAGTGACTGGCGTCATACCTAGAGAAATGTCACAATGAGAAATTCACTTGCATAGGTACATACACGTTTGTTCCAAAAATGAAGGAGTGTCATAATGTTGAATCGCTAAATCACGTAGGCTATCATTAAATTACATGACCCACCTGTCTACTACAATAATTCGATTCGAAGGCCAGTAGGAAAACAAGTTTACGGGCAAAACAGATTACAAATTTGTAGACTAAACAGTGGAATGCGTTCGATAGTTCGAATAGGCCTACTCGTACGTTACTACGAAAATTCACTCACACGGCCATGCTGCAACACATATATTTAACTATCGAGCCGCGTTCTCCCCTTTCTCACCTATAAACCACCTTTATTACAATTCAGCAGCCTCCTTAACCGTCACGGTTTAACCCCCTCTCGGGTGAAAGGCCCGAAACATTCAAGTAGAGCCAAATTCATCACTTTTCACATTTACAGTCAGTGTCCTTCCAGTCCTGCAATTCCTAGTTGGGTGATCTGATTCCCTATTCTGCTTCCACCATCGCTGCCTCAGACACAATGACATCCACGTATCGCTTCACACCCACAATAATTTCGACTCTTCTTCCACAAACGTTATTTAACGCCTCGAAAGGTGGTGGGTGGGAGTGCATAAATAACCCTTCAGGAAACCCTTGGGCCTTCTTTACCCTCATTCTCAGACCATCTCAGAGTTTTACTGCCCGGGCCCGGTCGACTTTTAATAACAAGGTTACACAGTCCAGCCCTAACCAGCCTCCGAGTTATGGAACATTGTTGCTCCTTGTGCCACAGTCCCTCCAGGGTATCCTCGTCCCTTTGCATCTAGTAACTTCAAGTCCGTCTATACATCAGTCTTTTACTGCCATTACAATGCATTGATGTTCCCTTGTTTCGCTCGCCCCTACCGATAATACCCCTCATATTCTAAGCTTCAGATGACGTCTCATATTGAGTAAATCAGTTGCTGCTGTCGGGACGAAGGTTTTAAGCCGTAATTTGAGGATTTACCGAACGATTCTTCAACCATTTGAGGATCGCCTTATGAATTTTAACCTGTTTCCAACACGTGCTCAAGACCCTAACAAATAAACAGTAAAGCAACCAGTTTTGCTTCGTTGTTGAAGGTTTATCATACCTACCTCGTGGTACATGAATAGGGGGAGGACATTCAAAAGCTTTGTAAAATGATCCTTCGCAATTTTCGTGGGTGGCTCTTTCTAAAAGGTTTCTTCGGGACAATGTAGTTCAAGTTTGAGTTCAAGTTTGCACTTCAAACGCTCCCTCAAGTTGGAAATGAATCGATTTGAAATTTTGACATTTTTGTTGCATGTACTGCGTTGAATGTGGGGTGGATTCGACAGTACTGTTGAAAATTGACTGGGAAATGGAAAGTATAGGAACCTTGTAATGCAACGGTGGTTTCCACAGGATCATCAATAATCAAAGAAAACGCGTAGGCTGGTATGATGCTTTGTAGTCTAGGCCACCCTGGGTGTTTACTATATTTATGTAGTTGCCCCTTTCAAGTTTTTGAAGTTTATAGGTACTCAGTCAGTGATTTGAACTGCGGTTGCTAGACAGTTCAGGCACGAGGTAAAAAAAAACCCCAAGGCTGGTATGAGCCTTTTTGTCCTACGCCACCCTAGCCACAGTCTTGAGACCGTAGAGGCAAACAATGGTCAAAATGAGGCGGTGGAGAGGGGCTAAAAAAACAACGAAAGAAGACGATTTGACGTATACCCATCATCACCTAATCATTCTCATTAGGCCGTCCGAGCATCAGTCAGAGAAAAAAGGGCTCGAAGCTCTGCGTGGCGCAGGTTTGTGGAGTCATCTCATCATCCCGAGTCCTCGCTCATTATGAATTCGTTTCTCGAGAGCCAACACAGCTGGGTTCGAGTGGTTTCACACCTACGAGCCTCTGCCTCGTACGTATCGGTTTCAGACGTTGTCAGTTTTCTGAGAAATTCCCCGTTCGAAAGGATCATCTCTAATGGGCCCCTAGTTGAAGGCTCTTATGGCCTTTCGATTGATGTCGATACTACGGGTAGGCGTTCGACGGGACCAGCCGCGGAAAAAAAATCAGTTTTCTCTCCATTTGGGGAACGCTGAGATCCGTTACGGGGTCTCACAAAGTCGTTTGGTATGTCAACAATGGGCGTGAGAATTTGTGCGGGAGAGATCCATCTTTGGAGCGGAAACGGGAAGTGAGCGATCACCATAGCAAATCAAACGATGACCACCCGATGACTCACGGCCCAGAAAATCACGGCTGATCATTATGGTATGGAACAGACTGCATCTAACAAGCTATCTCGATCTCATTCGATGTAAATCCTCCAAAAAGATTTTCCGAAGACATGAAACTCAATCAACAATCAAATTACTGATGAGATGAGGAGTACCTACCCACCAGTACGTCTGTTTATATTTTTAAGTGAAAGTGGATTCCATCTTAAGGATTTTGAGACCAATCGCAGTCTCCTACGATGAACAGTTATTTTTCTATCAGTTTTCAAGGTTTCGGCAATAAGTAAGGTCACACTGGGGTCACTTTGGGGTACAATGACGTCATTGCCGATACTTTAAAAGCTAACAGAAGAAAAAACCGCTGCAAAGTCCTTGTCACTTGTGTTTATTACTCTACTGGACATACCTGCTGGCTGTTCATTTAGTGTTTCTTTCAAGCGCAGTAATTGAAATAGTGATTTTTGATGGTTTCTACCAATTTTGGTCACGATCTCGGCCTTTTTTTTCTTTTTTTTACGGATTGTCTTTGAACATTGATAGTGCCATTTAATCGTATTGATTCACCTGCAAATACAACTTCTAGTGTTACTATACAAATTTATGATGATTTCAGACAATTTCCCAGGTTTTTGACTCATAAAATGAATTTTGGGAGCTTAACCTTCGTTAAAACCTCAATTCTTCACTCTTTGGTCGAAATCACCTTCACATTCGGTCCTCGAGCACTAAAAAACATGGAAAACGATACATCAAAAGCTCGTGTTCACTAAAACCTAAAAAAAAACCCTCGAAAACCCCTATTTTTACTGCCATTTTTCTCCTATAACACCCCTGGGTGCATTCCAATCGGGCTGCCGTGCTTTGGAGCACATCTAGGACCCAAATATGTTCCTAAACTGTGTGCGGAAGAACGACAATTTTAGACCAAAATTTAACGTAAATTTAAGGCTGAAACTTCGTTAGAACCTCAATTTTCCACTCTGGTCAAAATCTACTTCATATTCGGTCTTCTCGTCCTAAAACACATGGAAAAAGATACCTCAAACGCTCATGTTACTCAAACACAAGAAACACAAAAAATACCTATTTTTATACCCATTTTTCACCCATAACACCCCTGGGTATATTCCGATCGGGCTGCGAAGTTTCGGGACACAATTAGGGGCCAAATGGAGACTGTGTGCGAACGAACGAAGTTTTTAGACCGAGAATGAAGTAGCTTTGCGTGGTACGGCGGACGGACATTGCATTTTTGGAATATACGCACCTTGAAACGTAAATGAAAAAATTTTGAGGGGGCGTTATACAAATGTTTTGCTGAGCGAATACATAGGTGTATTATTCGCACTCAGAATAATAAGCCAAAAGTATTGAACTTAGGAGAGTGCTGCTAGGTCGTCTAAAAATTCTTAGAATGGAACCTTGTTTCATTTAAAAAGGGAAAAGTAATATAAACAGAAGTCATGGCTACGCCTCATTACGCTTCTCATTATGCTTGATGCTTGATTCCATGAAAATCCACAAATCGAGCAATTCAGTACAGAAAATAATGATTGAAAGTGACATGATGAAACGTTCAAGAAATTATGTGGATAATTCTGCCTAAATAACTTCGCTGTGTGATTAAATTCAACATCTGTAAATATGATGCTTATCAAATAGGGAAGTTGTATTGATTTTGTCCCTGTCTGCCTGGTCCAATCACAATAACTTGGTCGCCACCGATATAATATGAAAGAATATATTTAAACATGAAAGTGCCTTATAAAAAAAATTTTATGAGTGTTTGTTAACAGACTAATTAGTAGGTATTTCAACCCCAGGTATTTTGCAATCATTTGAGCACCGAGTTTTTTGTGGCTTTTACCAGATTCCCAGTAAGTGGGGATGGAAATCATAAAGCTATAAATAATATGTCCAAGTCAGCAAATAATGAACCGGGGAACACCAAACGAATAATAGCCTAGTTCAACAATCACGAACAAGATGTCAACATTGTCGCGTCGAGTAGGCTGGCTATAGACAACTTGGAACGTTCAATCGAGATTCCATTTATTTGAGATCCGAACAGACGATAGGGAACACGCTTGTGTTCGTTAAGTACCTTCATCTTTACATGACGTCACTTGACATTTTACTACGACCAATTAAGCAAGCGGACCCGGAGGAAGGCGGCGGTGAGGGGGAGGCACGAAGGAACAGAGCTTAAAACTCACACAAGAGAGCTGGAGCTGGTTAATTATATGCAAATAGCTCGGACACACCTGAAGACCGCCTGGGGGCACCCCCCCACAAGACCACTCCTGTACCATCTTACAAACTCCTCTCACAAGCCTCCCAATCCGAAGCAGTATCATAACGCACGCACGGAACACAACGCTCTCTCTTTACAATGTTATCCAACAGTTATAGACCAGTTTGTTCATTGACAGACTCAGAGGACGAAAACTGTATCGGAAAAGACAATACCCGCCGATTGATTGATGGTTAATTATTGCTATGAAGTGCCAAATTTTTCCGCAGAAGAAAAACTAGTCAACTGGTTTATTATTCTGTGAATAATACACCTATGTATTCGCTTAGCAAAAAATTTTTATATCACCCCCTCAAAATTTTCTCTTTTCCGTTTCAAGGTGCGAAGATTCCGAAAATGCAATGTCCGTCCGCCGGTTGCCGTCCGCCGTATCACGTGTACCGGCTTCATTTTAGGTCTAAAAAAATTCGTTCATTCGCACACATGCTCCATTTGCGCCCTAGTTGTGTCCCGAAACTTCGCAGCCCGATCGGAATATACCCAGGGGTGTTATGAGTGAAAATGTGTATAAAAATATGTATTTTTTGTGTTTTAGTAACATGCTAGTAACATGAGCTTTTGAGGTATCGTTTTCCATGTTTTTGGGGACGAGGAGACCGAATATGAAGTAGATTTTGACCAAAGTGTGGAAAATTGAGGATCTACCAAATGTTCAGCTCCCAAGCTGAAAGTTTCTACCCAAGTTTCTACCAAATGTTTTTTATGAGTCAAAAACCTGGGAAATCGTGTGAAATCACCATCAATTTGTATAATAACACTAGAAAAAGTGTCAACACGTGGATCAAGACGATTAAATGGCACTACCAATGATCAAAAATAATTTGAAAGAAAAAAAAAGGAGCGTACCTAATTCCTGTTTTGGGGGCCAAAATTGGTGGAAAACATCTGAAATAGCTATTTCAATTATTTCCCATGAAAGAAACAATAAATGAACCGCCAAAATTGCTGTAGGTGTGTCCAAGAGAATAATAAACCCATGTGACAAGGACTTTGCAGCGTTTTTTTAGGTTTTGTAACTTAAAATGGTAATTAATTCCATTCGCCTTCCAAAATACGAGTTTTAAAACCTACTTACTACTCACTTTTCGCACTTGGGGTACACTTAGATTTGCTGGACCAAGGTCAGGAAAAATCAACCTTACTAAAATCTACCCTCATCACTACATCAACATAGTCCGATCTCACACCTGTATTCTTCATTATAGTCTTCTTACACCGATCTTACATCAAAGTTATGCAGTGTGCAACTAATGGTAGGTCCACATGGTGGAATGTTGGCTCTAAAAATCTGTATGCACTATAGTTTAGGACCACTAGGTTATTACAGGAACAAAATCACAAACGAGATGCTGAAATTACATTGACTCCTTTGCGCTCTATTCTGGAATATTAACCTGAAAAGGTTATCAGTGGATATTGCCTCAAGACAGTCAGTAGTAGCCCGTATCGTTGGATTTGCACCAGTAGGCAATATCCCCAGTCTTGTACGTCTTAGATACAACTAAGGTTTGACGGACTAGGTACTTATTTGGCTACGTGAGGCTGATAATCGTCAGTTTTCAGATGTGATCGCAACTTGTTCGCTTTTCATTGATTTCAAGTGAGCTTACAAGACTCGATCGCAAAATGCTGAAATGAGAGGTATTGAGTCTCTACAACGATTTGTCAATTCTGTGAATTCTAACCGATCTCAGTGCTTGGTTCAAGTTCATCATGAACGTATAAACGGCCACGTATCCTCATCCTTTCACTTGGCTACTACCCACCTTGTTACAAATGCGATGTACATGTAACGTTGTTGTGTCCAAACAAATGTGGCTCTATGTACGGGAATGTGGTGGAGATTAGGGGTGTCGCGACCAGTAGCATTTGAACAGTCTCAGCTAAGAGTTTTAGAAACAATGGTTTAAATTAACTCCGTCCTGTTTGGGTATATTTTACTCAATTTATTCCAATTTTGATTTCATTATTTTCAATTATGAACCTTTGGAATCGATCATGAAGAAAATTTCTTTGACGCCCCCTCAAAATTTGATAGTTTCCGTTTCAAACTACGTAGAGCACAAAAATGAAATTAAAAAAACGATGCAAATTATTACACAACGGTTTATTATTTACCTATATAGAATATAGATGCCCCTTCTTCGTAGATCACTGTTTTCTGTGGTCAATCCCTCGAGCCCAGGAAAGCCCTAAATGGATTATTTGAGCCGGCCCGGGAATTGAAGTTTCATGAAAATGCGCGGGATTCAATAATTCAATAATTAATATTATTTGTAGTTATTCATGAAGCATAAGGTAAATAAATAAACCGCTGTGTAATAATTTACCCAATAATACTTCAACACTTGTTCAAGTTGCAAAAGTACCTATCAACAAAATCCAAAAGAGCCTTCATTTTTCAAATGGAATAATATCGCGGAACAACCAACTCGACTTCATACAGCCATCCGTGATTATAATCAGGTGCTCCCTAGCAATGATATCTCGGTTGAATGTATATAATTCGATTCACCCACCTGCTGACCAAGTCTGTCGGTGAAAACTTTGGGGCCTTACCTACTGTGAACGAACGGCTGGACGTAAAATGCTCCGGGCGGTCTCAAAAAACTCCAAGAACTATTTAAAAACGTAAAAAATTCGAGCTACGGCGTCCTGGAGATGTCAACCCCTATTTTTCACCCCTTAGAGATGACTGACAGTAACACCGAGCTTCTAGGACCAACTAGCCCCCAAACGGGACCTAAAAACCAAATTTCATCAATTTTGGTTCATGGTAACTAAAGAAAGAGCGAAGAACGGCGTACAGCGGACAGACAGAAAATTTTTTATTGAATTTTCGGATACTACATACCTTGAAACGGGAACCGCCAAATTTTGAGGGGGAGTTGAAAATGTTTTTCATGCTCGATTCCAAAGGTTCGTTATCGAAAATAATAAACCAAAAATTTCTGTCCGTCCGCCGTGCATTGCACTTTCCTTAGTTAGGTACCATGCGTGAAAGTTGATGAAATTTGGTTTGTGAGTCCGATTTGGCGTCTAGTTGGTCCACTAAGCTGCTTTACTGTCAGCCATCACTAAGGGGTGGAAAATAGGCGTTCAAATTCCCTGGCTGCCGCTATATATTATGTAGATTTTTTTACGTTGTTGAATTGGTCTCGAACCGAGGAATTTTTTGAGACCACCCGGACCATTGTACGTCCAGCCGTTCGTTCTCAGTAAGACGCTCAAATTTGCACTGAAAAGCGTCGTCAACATGATCGTGAATGAAACGGTATAAATCCAGCACAGATATCATTGCTAGGGAAAATTTGATTATAATCATGCATGGCTGCATGTAATCGAGTTGACTGTTCCGTGATACTATTTCATTTGAAGGATGATGGTCAATTTGGCACTTGTTCGTAGGTACCTACCTACTTGTGCAATTTGAACAAGGATCGTTATGCTTCATGAATAACGATAAATAACTAATTACAGAAGTCTTGAATCTACCGCATATTATGAAAATGTAATTCCTCGGCCGGCTCCAGTACCTACGCGATTTAGGGCTTTCCTAGGGGGAACTCGATGGTAGGTATTGACCACAGAAAACAGTGATCTACGCAGAAGGGGCATCTATACAGGTAAATAATATACCGTTGTGTAATAATTTGCAGCGTTTCAGTTAAAACTTGATGGCCTTGAGGAATTCAGCTGGTTAAAGAAAACTAATAACATTATATGTACTGCTTCTAATCAGTGTTGAACACATCCGCTCGGAGGATTTAGGGGACACTTCATGCATTCCCCGTCCTTTTCCAATCTCACTTTTCCCTCCCGTTTTTCTTCTCCCTTTAAGAGGAGGGGGAAAAAAGGCGCATTAAACCCGAAGAAGAAAAAGAGGGAAGCTCGGATCCACAAGGCAATTCCCAAAAGTGCCATCGACCAATTTCGGAAACGGGCGAACGTTTTATAATTCACGAAGTTGTCGCGAGGCCCTAAGACGGATGTCACCTCCTGCCAGGCGCCTTGGTGCAACCCACCACTCACATCACCATGTTTTCCTTTTTCTTTTCTTATTTTCTTATTCCGTTGTTTTCAAAACTTCTACCGCGAGTCCCTTCTTTCCATTAGTGGGAAGCCCTCGAGCCTTTAGTGATAAGTTATACCCCCATTTCCATGTCGCTCAGTTGGGTTAAAACATTGGAGACTATGGTCGTGGAACACGGGATTTACTTGGTGGATTACTCCAGATCTACGAGGTGGATAATATACAGAAAAACTGCTTATCGCGACGGTTATAGGACCAAACAAATATGGTCGTTTTAAACAACCAATAGTAACAACCCATAGCTGCACAAACAGGCATAAATAATGGTGAAGTTTCAACGAAATTCACAGTTATTCCATAACGACGAATAAATTGATAAAGCTCGAGACACTTATGGCTCAGACTGTGAGTCATTTTCTGAGGAAAGGGAAAATGCCCTCAAAGTTCCACTGGTTGCGAATGCTCATTCCAGGGAAGTTACAGGAAGAAAAGTTGTAAATACATTTTAGGGTTCATTACCCCACTCAACATGTTCTATTTATGTCGAACCCATCTCCATAGGTATTATGCATCCCCAAAAACTGAGCAGCATAAACGTGGAATGACGTGAAAATTTACGCTTAGCTGGTAGAACCCTTTCTAAAGGATTGCAAAAATCCCTTTCAATATTATAAAACGGTCGTTATACAGGTTCATCATCATGGAGAAACAACAAATGTTAATAAGCCGAGAAAGACGGTAATTTACCTTCACAGTCATAAGATCACCTTGTAACGGCGAGCTGGTGACTTTACAGCAAAATTAAACAGCCAAACAACTCAACAAATATAATTTGCGAAGGTATTCCATTGTAAAAGGTTAAAGTTTGCCTTTCAGCTCGTAAGCTGTTCTTCGAGCCAAACCTGATTCCTGCTTTGTTATATTCAAAACAGCCTTTGGTGAAGCCCCTGGAGGCGAGTTTAAATTAAAGAATTAAATGAGCCGATCGCACCTTAATAACGGTCGGGCGTGAACTATCCTTCTCTTACCTTGGGGGCAGGCTTGAATTACATTTCCACCGATTATACTTTGCGGCGCGGTATTAATTAACTGGACTGTGAAATTATAGTTTCCACTCATTCCTCATGCAACTCGAATGTTATTATGGTCGAATGATCGATGATGAAATGGCTCGCAAGATACCTTGTAAAAAAACACTACAAATTATTACACAACGGCTTATTATTTACCTATATAGATGCCCCTTATGCGTAGATCACTGTTTTCTGATGTCAGTACCCTCGAGCTCCCCCCAGGAAAGCCCTAAATCGAGTATTGCAGCCGGCACGGGAATTACAGCTTCATGAAAATGTGCGGGAGTGAATAATTCAATCATTAATTATTTGTTTATATTCTGAAGCATAACGTTTGTTCAAGTTGCAAAAGTACCTGTCAACAAAATCCAGAATAGCCATCATTTTTCAGATAATATCAAATGATATCACAAAACAACCAACTCAACTTCATACAACAACCAACCGTGTTTATAACCAGGTGCTCCCTAGCAATGATATCTGGGCCGGATTTATAACGTTTGATTCACGATCATGTTCAGAAGCTTTTCGGTGCAAACGAATGCTGGTCGTGCAATGCTCCGGATGGTCTCAAAAAAATTCTTTAGTTCAAGATCAATTTAAAAACGTTAAAAAAAACATACCCTCCTATTGAAAGTTTTCGAGCTACGGCGTTCTGAAAATTTCAACCCCTATTTTTCACCCCTTAGAGATGACTGACAGTAACGCGGTGCTTCGAGGACCAACTAGACCCCGAACGGGACCTACAAACCAAATTTCGCTAATTTTGGTTCATGGTAACTAAGAAAAGTGCTAAGTACGGCGTACGGACAGAATTTTTTTAAAATATAATCACCAACATGGGTTGCCACATGCCCCTTTTTCCAAGGTATTGTAAGTACCTACTTCGGTCACCTTACTGTAGGTACTTTGAAAGTTGAGAGCTCACGGTGAAAGTGAGTTGAAGTGAAATACTTTTGTATTCGCCCTACCTACCGCCGAAAAAGTTAACAATGATTTGCTGTCCAGGAGAAGTAGGCAACTGATATAACTCATCCACTGATCGTGTCCATTGAAAAGCGATTAAATCCATACACGGCTATCTGAACAGTTTGCACTGTTACGCTGAAAAGAACGAGCGAGGCCCTGGGGAACATAGAATTTTATTGCTTAATTTTCTCCACAGACCCCCCCCCCCTCCTTTGCACTCACTACTCGAGCCCTGGCCAAATGGAATTTTTACGAGCTCCCAAGAACTCTGTCAACGGCTATGAAGTTGCGGATAAGGGGAAAAAACTCTTTTCTTAATGAAAAGGCATGTGACGAGCTAACTTGATGCGTAAACCGCTGCCAGTTAGCTCGGAAACACCTGAGCCCTCCATTTCTTTTGTATTACCTTCGTCGCTATCTGCCCGAGCTATCGATTGGCCTTTTGAAATATCTGAAGAAGCTGGACGGACATTGGAGGCATTTTGGACGATCTTAAGAAGTCACAAGTTGGAAGGTATCGGTATAGGTTTCGCACTAATTAATTATCACTTGCTCTCTCTCCTCCTAAATAACTAGAACGGGTAGTTGATACTATTCAGCAGCTAATAGTTTAAAAGACACAACAACTCATCAGATCATTCTCTCCCCAATCACACCCTTGATAATTTATTACAACCAATTCACCAATGTCCAAAACATGTACGTACAAATCTCTAGGTAAATGCACCCCCCCCCCCCTCCCGTCTGAATTGTTCAGCACAAATTGAAAATTCGTTATTTTGTAAAGAAACCTGGGATTCCTTATCCCGCACCCGGAGCCAAAACGAGTGGGTTTCTCGTCTGGGGAGCCAACACCACCTTCACATACATCACGGTTATGAGTTTATTTCTTTTCACGACTTATTCCTCACCTCTATCAAGATCCACAACCCACCCAGTGTCAACGGAGCCGGTAAAACCTGAGGTTATGGGACTACGGGGCAGCCAATAATATCAAGAACAACAGGTCGAAAGGTATTGATGTCATAAGTCTACCCGAGCGATGATGGCAGCCGGGAAAAGGTCATTTGCAACTTATGTCGTCTACTTCCATTTTTGATATACATACAGATAAATTTTTGCACATTTGATAGGTAATTAAGAAAGCAATTATTTATATATATACACATCAACATCACATACAACAAAATTCGGGAACTGAATTTCAGGATGAGAGCTGATATCTTGAAATATAGACGTCACAGTAATAAAACTTTAGTCTCGAAATGTGTTCTCGACATTGTGTTTTTAACAATTATGTCAGAGGATATCGGAAGTTTTACGATATATTTTAGGCAGGTGATCGGATTTTTAGCGACCTGAAAATTGTGGTCCTTATAATCATCTCCCGGTGGTGTGGGGGGGGGGGGGGACTCCAGCCCATCAATGTAAATACCAGTGCCTCAAAGGTATGACTATGACTCTCCAGGAAAACACAGCAAACGTTCCAAAGGTTTTCGTGAAAGTGACACATCTGATCCAAAATCCTGTTCCAGTATTATGTATACGAGCTGATGGAATTACTAATGTTCCATCTGACATCCAACATCTAATGTCAAACAATAGATTCAGAGCGTGATGGCACTTTGATTTAATTTTGAATTCCATATATCTGTTCCAACCGCGGTTAGGGTTCATTACACGGTCTCCGAGACGGAATGCGCTGGATCGGTGGGAGAAGGTGATGGCGAGCGTGAGAAACGTAATAAATGATTTGGGAAGATGATTACCTTCGCTAATTAGGATCGGATCGGGTCACGGATCGACAATTAACGTAATTATTGAGACGTGTACCACGCTTAGTGCGAACGACCTGAGCCCCACTGGGTTTCCTATGCTCAGGGGTACCGATCAACAGCCTTTCTAACCATGCAACGCTCACGCCCGACCGAATATGTGGACTCACCAGTATTCTCTCGACGACCTGATGATGATATCCTTTCGCCGGAAGTTATTTCGATATTAAGAGTACAATGCACAGCTAAGAAAGTTCCAGTTAGAATTACAACTGAATAGGACACCCTGTGTAACGTGAGTTTTGAGGAAGGTCTGATCCACGAGTCACTACGTTGGAAATGACAGAGCAAGTGAGGATGGTGCAGGTGGGTTGTAAAGACGGGTGAGGCTGTCTGTTCGAATCCCAGCCAGAGACCCCTCGTCCAGCCTTGGGCAGAGGCAAAAGGTATGGGCAAAATGATCGGAACAAATTCTGATTCTCTGGTCAGGACATCCGATCATATACCTGCGACCCCTGTCCAGGATGCAAAGCCCAACCTGGAATACAGCTCCAATTGCTAATGTTCGGTGCAAATTCATAAGCGATCGAGATTAATCTCAAGAAAAACTGATAAGATAACACCAACGTGATTACTTTTAACCTAGTGTACACTTATAAATCACACTGAACTGTCCCTCGAGGGTCCAAGGTAAGAACCGATCGTGAGTAACACCGTTAATTTACTCCAGCCGGAGTCATTAGTTGGGAAAGAATCAAATCTTGTGAAGAGTAATATATGGGCTTGAAAAGGCAGCTAAAGCCTATTTTGGGGCTTTGACGTGAATGAAAAATACACCAGAGCTTCCACGAGCGTCGAACAATCTGGGGGCCGATGAGGATTTGTAGGCCTTCGGCAATGTTTAAATTGAACTGTTTTAATGAGTTGCAGGTTCTAATGGAGCGTGCGGTGGTAAGAAGAACAGTAACTTTCTGCTCAGTAGATGGACTGGATGATAAGCACCTAATTAGTACCTAACTATTTACCATTAGTCGGTACCTCACCATTCGAAAGATTTCCACAGTGTAATTTCAATCTCTGAGACCACGCAGTATTGCAAACGAGAACCGTTCTGACAAATTTCTCAGCAAACCCATTTTGCATGTGCCAGAGGATTTGAAAAATATTACTATAATCCCCACCCCCCCCCCCCCAATTGATCAAATCAAGCCTTCATCAAATTAATTATACTTTTTACAAAATGAGTCATTCAGTGAAAAGTTTAAAAGTCGATAATGCATTAGGCAAAGGGTTTGATTAATTTTTGGTATTAGATGTAATTAAAACGGCTAATGCTACACTGCATGTCAGAAAAAAACTATGAATAAATTCCTAAGTATCAAGATTTGCCTTTAGATCCTACACAGGAAATTTTTCACATACATGAATGATTCAAGTAAGTGGGTAGCATATATTATAAGTAATGATTCCCTAAGTTTGTGTTTTATTTTGCTTTTTCCTTTCATACAAGGTCCCATCCCCAGCAATACCCCTCCATCAAAACCTCTTACTCGTTCTTTCTAGACCACGATTTATTCCAGTTAAGAAGTTTTGAAGGTTAATAGGTTCAATCTCCGTTTGGTAAAACGTTCAATTCATCTGGTAAAAAGGATTAAAACCAAAGAGGCACATGATATATTAGTACCATGATGCCAGGCCCTTTTCGACGTCGGCTTTCAAGTGAAATCCACTGTCACTTTTTTCACATTTTAAGTTAAGACGCAACTCCTCTGTATTTCTTGACGCCCGATCGATTGGCGATCTGAACATCAGTTTTCCTTGAAATGACGGGATTATTTCTCACAAAGCCTATGTTTTAAGTCAGTTACGAACGAGTTCTAGTCTGGTGAAATCCACTACAGTGACATAGTGGATTTCTCCAGACTAAAAATTGATAATTACCGATGCGGTATAATTTATTATAATAAGGTGATATATGAAATCCACTAGGTAAGTCATGTTGTGGAAAAACTAGCAAGTTTTTCAGTTAGCATTACCATCTCCCCCACCCGAAGTTAAAGCTAAGCTAGGTACAGCCCGGTTTCAGAAACAATGTTGTCGTTTGATTAGATATTATGCTGTCCTCTTTCTGCCTTTTCCAACTCTCCCTACTTCTTCTGTCCCTGCCAACAGCCTCTGTCCTTGGTCATTGGCAAATCAGTTCTCCACCCAATTCAGTGTTACGATAATTTTCGTGATAGCTACCAATGCCGAATTTTATAATTGAGCCAACACTTTTAACCGTGATAATTGACAAAATAAAAAATAAATTTTCATCCCCAGTCTTCTTTTTTGTTAAGTACTTTCTAAGACGCTCTCCCTCAATTTTCATCAAGATTTGAGGCAACTCTTACGGAGAAAAAACTACAAATTATTACTTTTCATGATTTTTTTAGTCAAGTGAATAGCCGCTATAGTCTGGTGAAATTTACTAAGTCAGGTTCATTCGTAGGAAAAGTAGCACTACAAGTACTTTTGAATTCAGCTAACCCCTCGAGATTCATAGGGTGCCAACAAGACACCCTAAGGCAGCTACTGTCCAAATTTCAGCCCTCTAATCCCATTTCTTCGCTATTATTTCACCCAAAAACTGAAAAACTTCAAAAGCGATTTTATCGAAAGCAACATTTCCGACTTAGTGGAATTCACTTGTAAGTCGACGAATTACAATAATTCACAACAATAGAAACAACGATGAGATAACGATACTGATCAGAATGCTACGGGCTTAAGAAGTAGAAGAGAATTTCTATAATTACCTACACCTCGTCTGATTCACACTATTACAATGAGAAATCAAACCGCTTCCAAGTTGCACCAGCAGGCGAGGTGATTTGCATTCAAAATTCATATTAACTGTCATCAGATCAAGCAACAGAATAGCGGCGCAACACACGATGTAAAAGGTCATGGACAGGCATTCGACTTTAGATACTGTGTGTGAAATACCAAGATGACGGAATGGAACGAAACCTCACGAACACGCGGTCGAGTGAGATATCGGAACTTGCTTAGCGGAGAGGCAGAATATGACATTAGGATCTCAACACACCTCCTCATTCAACAACACTACCAATAAATCAAAAGACCGGCGAATCTGATTAGCAAAATAATATTACCAATGCTGTAACTAATATCAATGCTGATGACGGTTCCTCGACACGTTCTGGAATAGCACAAATCTTTTGTTCGTTCATGTTTGTCAGCCAGATTCTCAGTTACTCAGGGCGTTTCATGTTAATGAGGAGTTCTACAGAGGTGCCGATTATTTGAAGTTCAAGAGCACCAAAATTATGTTAAACCTAGGGAGTTACTCAAGCCCAACCATACAGGTACGTGGATATGCACCTACTCTTATAGTCCCTGTGCCAGACCCCTGATTTTGGGGTTTGAGTACCAAAGAGATAACCAGACCAAACTTTCAGAATATGTTTGGGGGGTCATGTGAAGTGTAATAAGCTATGACAGCCATCACAGACTGGTAGTTTCAAAAATGGCGGCGGTTGAAAGGAGTGGGGGAAGGCATTCTCTTTGAAAATTCATAGTTTTGAACAAGACAAGATAGGGAATTTCTTCCAACGCCAAAATGTTCCATAAAAACTACAGTTTCAATTGTTATGGTCGAAATTCTTGCTACATGAAAAAGTATGTGTGAAAAAAGACTTAAATGACATAAAACGTGATATTTAAAATCCATTTTTTTTCTTATTTAGCATATATATCAGAAACAGCTAGGTGAATCTAAAATTCGTTCTCCATAAAAGTTGTAGAGCGAGAAAAAAGCTTCAATTTGACTAATAATTTTTGAGGAAAATATTGAGCGGTATGGCGTAGAGGAGGGGACCGTGTTAGCGAATTTTCAAAGAAAATGAAGCTATTGCAATGGCTTCGAAATTTAAATAATATAAATTTTTGGAAATTTTCTTCATAGAAATCCGTTTCAGACCATTCTAAAACGATTCCTGAAATTTAACACTTTTTTATATGTATATATATATATATATTTATTTATATATGTGTCACTCCAGACGATAACTCTCGATAGAATTGAGATAAACAGCTCAAATTTGCACAAAAAATCTATCTTGGCAATCGAAAGGCTAAGTTCGAAGATGGGCGAAATTGGCCTACTCTAAGGAGGGTTTTGGCGCATTTAAAGTGCGCCAAAATTACCCAAAAATCCCCAAAATGTTATTTTCCAACAAGTGACCCCTCATTTTAAAGGTTTTTGCACGCTGAACACGATGGTGGAATCGGATTTTAGATATCTTGATCCGTTCTCAAATTAGAGCATTTAAAGTGCGCAAAAATTACCTAAAAATCCCCAAAATGTTATTTTCTAACAAGTGACCCCTCATTTTAAAGGTTTTTGCACGCTGAACACGATGGTGGAATCGGATTTTAGATATCTTGATCCGTTCTCAAATTAGAGCATTTAAAGTGCGCAAAAATTACCCAAAAATCCCCAAAATGTTATTTTCCAACAAGTGACCCCTCATTTTAAAGGTTTTTGCACGCTGAACACGATGGTGGAATCGGATTTTAGATATCTTGATCCGTTCTCAAATTAGAGCATTTAAAGTGCGCAAAAATTACCCAAAAATCCCCAAAATGTTATTTTCTAACAAGTGACCCCTCATTTTAAAGGTTTTTGCACGCTGAACACGATAGTGAAATCGGATTTTAGATATCTAAATCCGTTCTTAAATTAGAGCATTTAAAGTGCGCAAAAATTACCCAAAACTAGGATAATCTTTAAACTCTTACCCCCACCCCCTTAGAGTGGTCAGATTGAAAAATGTGAGAAGTATTAATTGAAGACGAGAGTTCGAAGCAAAAAAGGGGGAGGCAAACGATTAGTACAACTCCTTGAATTTACCCACAGCGATCAAATAAATAAGCACTTAGTACAATTACGTAATAAACAAACGGTAGAATCAGGATGGACAAAACGTACAAATTAAAATAAATACGAAGAGAATATACATAGAAAACCAAATTTTAGACCGAAGTTTTCCTTTATTCAAAACCATAGCCATTAATTCGAATATTTCTTTGAAAATTCGCTCATTAAGTCATGCTGCATGACTGATTTTTTTTTACACACTGCACTCTAACCAACTGCTGGATGATGTTGACTAGGAATGATGGTAGATAACACCAAACAGATTTTTCCAAGTTTAAGGTAAACAGTGGGTCTTTGGCAAATTGAGAATGCCTATAGGAACAGACATTTTGTCATAGTGATGTTACTAGCTTTGGGCGGTTGAGTATTAACATGTTGCAATGATGGTTTGTTTTGAAAAATTGAGTGAGTTAGAGAAATTAAAGGTGTTTGCCGAGAACCGAATAATATTAAATTGGTCTACCGGTATAATATTCTGGACGACGGGCAAAACAAATATGGGTTGAGTATAGGTAGAGTGACACGCGGTACTGCAGAGGTGTGGAAAAGGTGGATGTATTGGAAGTCTGAATCATAGTTTTCAGAACAACAAATAAAATATCACACATTATGAGGTTGACACTACTCCGACTTAGCACGGGTGCCTTTGCAACAGAGAATATCATATTTTCATCATCAGTTTGGTTCGTTCGGCGTTTTGTTATCGGCAGCCACAGAGCATACAAACGGGGCTTCCTGGGCCCCGCCGCGCCGTCAGCCCTCTTAGCCGCCTATCGATCAAACATTTACTCAGTAAATAAATTAACCCTCTAAATAAGGGAGATCGTTTGCGACCGCCGGGGCGGAACTGGTTAATATTGAAGGGAACAATGGGCTCTATTAACACTGTTTTGAGGAGCTTTTGTCGGAAATTTGTTGGCTTTAGAGAACCAACCCCCATCCCGTGTTCATTTGAATGGGGTTGTTGGATATTTAATGAGGTTTCACTTCCGATTCCGATAATTTATGAGTGTGAGACCTGAAGGGGATTAGTTTTGTGTCAAGTAGGAAACACACGGTTCGTGCGTAAAGAACTTTTACCCAACGAAGTACACACATTTAGTTGTTTTGTACCGCAAAAACCAGCTTCTACACCCCAAGTACACATTTAAAATGCACATTGCTAACTTTTCGTCTATGCAAAAACTCGCTAGATCTTTCTTGAAGAAACACGGGGTCTTTGCCTCTCAATTATTATTTTAAAAGACAAACCTTTGGAATCTACCAAGAAAGCAAAATTTTAAGCTTTCATTTGGTTTAAATTTGACATTAAAAATGACAAAGGACATAGAAATTTTGCATGCAAAACCCACTTATGCCGGGGATCATACCAGAACCTCTTCATCACCCTAGGCCAAAAGGTAGAGGTTGTATTTGTCCACAGCGCCACATCTCGGACTTCATTTCAACAACGGCTAGAACTATGAACCGAAAGCACTTCGTCAACATGAGTTTGAGTCAAACGGTATACCTATAATACATAACTGCTTGACAGAAATTGACGATTTAGGGATTTACTAGGTTTTTATCATTTAGGATTTTCCAAAGAATTAAGAATCGTACGGCTTAACCAGGAAATACATGAACATTCCGGCGAACCAGTTCCCAACTACCGATACATTTGGGTAGGCACAAAATATTACCTTTTTTCGGACGATGTGCTCCTATGGCTGCCTTGAGGATAATCAGGGTTGGGCATCTGGCTGGATATCACACGGAACTGCCTTGTTGTTGAAATTCGTTTAATTAGACAACGTTTTCGCCTCTGTAGTGAGGCCTACAGAGGCCTCACTACAGGAACACGTAAACAGAAGCACGTAAGTAATTGGACGTTAGAATTCAGTATTTTTGACATCCGACTACAAAGTAGGGTGACTATTTACAAAGTGCAAATAGCTGATGGGTGTAGTGCAACTACACAAGTACTTAGCACGAGGTTTTTCTTACCCTATTAAATAGTACAGTGAGGCTACGTTTGGGACGATGTGTTCCTATGGCTGCCTTGAGGATTACTGGTTCGTTAAAAAATAAAAATTAATAATTAAAAAAGTTGAATTTTGATGAATTTCAATTGGACCAAACATTATTTACCCTCGACAACTGAAATCTGTTCGGAACCATTATCACGACTTGATGGTTATATTCTCTCTATACTGAAAATGGTGAACTTTTATGGAAGAATTGTCAGCATTTTCTTATTTCATAGTCTGTAACTTTCATTTCCAACTCCACATTCATCACATTCTTAATAAAAGGATTCTTAATGGTATGGATGTAAAAGTGAAATAAACTAAATTATTATATTATTTATTCTGTAATATAATATTCTATATTCTTATATTATTATTATACTACTCTATAATTTCAAAAATATATTGAATGCACCTAGGTACGTAAAGGGGGCTGTGCGACCGAAACTCAATCACTTTTACGAGTCATTCTCGCAAGTGACCCCATATTGAGCTAACAAGTCCGTTTTGAACGGTTCCGACGGACGGAGAAACGAGAAATTAAAACTCATCTAACGGTAGGTTATAGGGTAGTGGGCAGCAAAATAAAGAAAAGGAAGTTGCTAGTGAATGGAGCATTCCAGGAGCAACAAAGACAAGAAAAGCACTTGACGACAAAGTGGTGGATTGAGTCGAGGATGAAGCATCCCGTCTTTGACAACCTCGTGTGTGGCCAGGCTCGAAATCCTCCACCAATGAACAATAAAAGCCAGCTCCTCGTCTCGAAATCTTCTTGAACTCTTTTTAAACAGTCGAAGTCTTCCAACTAATGCTCGAAAAAAAAAAGACTGCGCCACTAATGGAGTAGGAGCGGGCGAATAAATAGCTACTGTTCCACCGTGAGTGCAGCAGTGTGGCCACCAACTTGGAGTGGAACGGTGAGAAAGCAAGATCAGGCAACGTACAATCAACTCTGTACAGTCAATATTGACTCTTTGGTGGAACCCCCTTCAAATTCAATGGTAATTCATTAGCAGGTGGAATGACTTGGAGGTCCTACGAGAAAAGGTGTCCTGGCCACAAGTGCGTTGCCACCTCGCTTATTGGAATTAGTTCTGTTGTGGGACGCACTTCGAGGGAGGAACTCATGAATATTAATCCCCATGAAATGTTCTCCAAGCACGACACTGCCAGAGATGTGGTGGAGGGGCGGAACTTTCATTATTTTTTCACAACTTGATTATTTTTTTGCGGGTCCTCAAAAAGAAAGAGATTCATGTTCTTGAAGGTTCCCCGTATTACGGGGACTTGAATTTTGAATCGGCTCCGTAAATAAGGGTGAGTTGAAGAGGGCGGTGTTGGGGTAAGGATTAGACGAGGAGGTTAAGGTTAGTTTGAGCAGGGAGATGGCAAGGGGAAAATTTCCCTTTTTGAAGAGAACTGAGACTTGGATGGGGAAAGGAAAGATTTTTTACTAAAAGATATGGTCTAGTGATTATATGACTCTTCCTAGAATCGAGCTGCCAAAATTATAGTAAGACCGGCCAAAAACTGAAGTTACAATGGGATTTGATAAAATTCATATTGGACAATCTGCACACCAGCCCACCCTTACCCCACAAATTCTGGCCAATTTTTTTGGGAAGCGGGATGCATATGGGACGATCTATACACCAGCACAAACATAACTAGCTACCGTCAAAATTGCAGCTCATTACAATAATATATAAGCCGCATACTTTACGGAGGGCCTTTTAAGAGTTGGCGTACTACATCCCTGCATTAAACTATAAGAGGGAGCCAAAAGTTTAGATTTTGGTTTATTATTTTCAATAATGAACCTTTGGAATCCAGCGTGAAAAAAAAAAAAAATAAAAATAAAAATCTAATATTTGATGGTCTCCGTTCGAAGGAACGTAGAATCTGAAAATAGAATACGTCCGCCGGGGCCGTAGGTATTTTTCGTACTTTCCTTAGTTATGATGCATGAAAATTAAAAATTTGGTTAGTGGGTCCCATTTGGGGTCTAGTTGGTCCGCGAAACTCGGCGTTAATAACGGTAATCTCTAAGGGGTGAAAAATAAGGGGTTGACATTTCCGGAACGCCGTAGCTCGAAAACTTTCATTATAACGGTATACATCCGTTATTATAATCAATCATAACTGCTGTTCCGTGATATTATTTCATCTTAAGATGATTTCATCTTATTTTGGATTTTGTAGCTTGAACAAACGTTATGCTTCATGAATAACAACAAATAATGATCAATGATAAAATAATTATAAGTCAATACAAATAATTATTGAATCCACCGCATATTTTACAAAACTGTAATTGCCCGGCCGGCTCCAAGTGATTTAGGGCTTTCCTGGGGGATGCCCGATGGTAGGTATTGTAACGGCTGTATTGCTTCAACGCCGTTTCTAGATAAATTTACAACCACTTCTGTATCCGACGTTTGAATTTCCGCCTCACAGCTTCAACTACCTTCTGATATTCCGGCAAATCACCGCGTGGCCTCAGCACCTTCCTGACCCATTAAAGAAAACTACCTACATCAAACAGCTACCTACTTCTTTGGTGACATCATCATCCATCAAGAAGATATCGCACTGTCAACAATGACTGCCTACTTTTCTGACCTCTCACAGCAGATAAAATTGTAATTTCTCAAGAGAAAACTATAAGAGGATTTTTCAGCAATATATATGAACAGAAATCAGTCGGTTAGCTACATCAATAATTCCTAAAGTTAGCCAAAACTGCTTCACCTAGAGAAAGAGGAAAGTAGTCCTGATGGGAGATCGAGAGGGGAGCAGTTGGCTGCAGGATTTCAACTGGAAAAGAGAAAACCAATGCTGGAGGATTTGACTCTTATCTGCGTTATTTGGGAAATCTCTCCGAAAGTTTGTTTGAATGAAGCAGTTTGGAGCTATAGGAAACTGATTCTTCAGTCGAAGGGATCTTGTAAGCGAGTTGTTGGTTGTATACCATGGATATGGCAATGATAGCCAGTTGCGTGGAAAGCTTAGGGCAGCAAAGCAGTCTGATTCACAAGGGACTGTTTTTCTTCTAAGATATTATGCGGAATGTGTTCTAGACTGGAGCGTAGAGTAGATCTTGCTGAGTAGTTTAATGAGATTTCAGAAGAGGAATCTCAACCCATTCCTCAAGGAAAACCTTATGATGGTTACCCTTAACTCCATCTAAGGTCTTCGTGCAGCGGCTAGGCTGGCCGAGTCAGGAAGAAGTAGGATGGGCAAGTTATCTGGGACTTCTGCAGTGTCGAAGCCGCTGTTTCAAGCATCTTCAACGCCCCGTAGATCTGAGGTTTCAGCGGTTCAAAGTGCTTCCCACTCGTGGCTAGTTACAGAGGTCAACGTGCATTGGTTCTGCTTATCACTTTCCCAGTCGCTTGGTGGCTTTCGAGACGGGTGATCTGAGAATTTTTTGTAGTCCTAAACAGGACTGATCAAAAGCGTGGTGACCAGCGACACCCCCTGCTCACACTACCACGTTCCCCTGTGGCATCTTGTTCGCACACCATTGGAATCAATCCATATCTACTTAGTCCCTTATGCTATCTACACTTTCAGGAAGTTGAGTCCCGCTGTGATTCTACAGTCAACTAAAGTCTAAATTCTAAAATGCAGAACTTAGTACATCCCGCAGTTAACGTTATCATATGCACACGAGGAAGTACTCAAATTGTAGCAGACCGGCGCAATTCGTGTCGTGACATCAACTCGGGTACGTCCCACAATATGCAAAAATGTGTTACATGACTGCGACGTACATGTTACCCCTTTTCATACTGCCCCTTCACCAATTTTTGGGTAGAAGCAAATTCAATTTTCTGTCGTATAAAATATGATTAAATTTTTGGGATTTTCGCAGCACTTTACGTTGAAATTAAGATTATAATTTTCAGACCGCTCGCATCTTAAAATTTCAGAAACCATGCTTAAGGCGAAATGTCCCGGATTTTAGTGGGAAATGTTTTCGCTAGATGGCTGCACTTTCAGGGATAAAATGGATTTCCGTTTTTCTCTGGAATGGCTCGACAGATTTTCATTCTGCAGAGTTTTTTGTTGAATTTATCATTGTACTACAATGTGTACAATAACATTGGAAAAAGTGTAAACAGGTGAATCAAGACCATTAAATGCCACTACCAATGATCAAAGATGATCTTAAAAAAAAAAGAGAAACAAAGCGTACCTATTTCATGTTTTGGGGGCCAAAATTGGTGGAAATCATCAGAAATAGCTATTTCAATCATTCCACATGAAAGAAACAATACATTTAACAGCCAACAAAAATCTCTAGAACTCCAATAGAATAATAAACCCATGTGACAAGGACTTTGCAGCGTTTTTGTATGAGCATTTAGTCAACTTATTTTATTTTTATTATTTTTAAATTAATGACGCTAATAAGCGGCAACATAATGAGAATAATATACAGGTAGGTGCCTAATAAGTAAAATATAATTGTAATACAATTAATAATGTTTGTAATGTATTCTAATAGGGTGTCTAATTGCAAAACCATGATGTAAAACACAGGAAAAGAACGCTGCAAAGTCCTTGTCACAAGGGTTTATTATTCTACTGGAGATACCTGTCATAACAATCCTGCTAAGGCTGTCAAACGCCTGCTGATAGTCTATGAAGAACAGACAGAGTTCTGTACCGTGCTCAAAATATTTTGCGGCAACCCGCCTAAAAACGAAATTTGGTCCGTCGTGCCTTTGTTTCGACCAAATCCTCACTGATATTCTCCTGTCGCTTCCTCAACGTATCCTTTCAATAATAACACTAGAAAACGTGTCACTACGTGGATCAAGACGTTTAAATTACACTACCAATAATCAGAGATAATTTGAAGAAAAAAAAGGAGCGTGCCTGCCTAACTTGTGTTTTGGGGGCCAAAATTGGTGGAAACCATCAAAAATAGCTATTTCAGTAATTGCACATGAAAGAAACAATAAATGAACAGCCAGAATTTCTTTAGGTGTGTTCGGTAGACTAATAAACCGTGTGACAAGGACTTTGCAGCGTTTTGTGTTTTGGTAACGCGTTAGTAACATAGCTTTTGAGATATCGTTTTTCATGTTTTTGGGGACGAGAAGACCGAATATGAAGTCGATTTTGACCAAAGAATAGAAAATTGAGGTTCTACCAGATGTTCAGCTCCCGAAATTGATTTTTTATGAGTCAAAAACCTGGGAAATCGTCTGACATCACCATCAATTTGTAGCATAACACTGGAAAAAGTGTCAACAGGTGGATCAAGACGATTAAATGGCACTACCAATGATCAGAGATAATTTATTGAAAAAAAAAGCCTTATGAAATAAATGAATTCTTATTCGTGTTTTGGGGGCCAAAATTGGTGGAAACCACCAGAGATAGCTATTTAAATTATTTTATATGAAAGAAACAATAAATAAACAGCCAACATCTCTGTAGGTATGTCCAATAGAATAATAAACCCATGTGACAAGGACTTTGCAGCGTTTTTATGGATTAGGAAAACTAGACTGGTGAACCATTCCTCTGGAATCAGTTTCCACTATTTAGAGAAGAAAAGTGCATAATGTACAAGGAATCCTGCTTGGACCACAATTCTGCTCACTTCTGAGAGGAGTCCACACCGCTAGTTAGTGTCATTCGCGCGATTTTAACGCAGATCCCTGTTTTCTTTATAATAATGAGAACAGTCGCGATGATCTGAGAGGATAAAAATGGATCGTGGCGTGCGCTGTACAGTATCCCCCGGTGAATGGCCACTTATCGAAGAAAACGTGATAAACCTTTTCCCTGACTTTCACTCGTGAGCTTCGAACCTCACTTGCCAAATAGCGGACGTAATAGGTCGTAATTGTGCTCCCCTCGATCATCGGTCTCATCTGGGTAACTCACTGGATTTCATGACTGAGGATTCTTCGCATGTTCTCGTAACAAACCTACCGCTAAGACACAGGAAACGCTGCGAAGTCCTTGTCACACGGGTTTATTATTCTACTGGACACACCTACAGAAAGTTTGGCTGTTCATTTATTGTTTCTTTCATGTGCAATTATTAAAATGACTATTTTTGATGGTTTCCACCAGTTTTGGCCCCCAAAAACAAGAATTAGGCTCGGCTCTTCCTTTCAACAGATTATTTTTGAACATTGATAGTGCCATTTAATTGTCATGATTCACCTGCTAACACTACTTCTAGTGTTATTATACAAATTAATAGTGATTTCAGACAATTTCCCAGGTTTTTAACTCATAAAATGAATTTTTGGAGCTTAACCCTCGTTAAAACCTCAATTCATCAATCTTGGGTCAAAATCAACCAAATATTCGGTCTAAAAAACCTGCCCTAAAAAACATGGAAAACGATACCTCACAAGGTCATGTTCACTAAAACCTCAAAAATCCCTCGAAAACCCCTATTTCTACAACCATTTTTCTCCCATAACCCCCTGGGTGTATGCCGATATGGCTGCTGTGTTTCGGAGGACAACTAGGACCCCAATGTGTACCCAAATGGGGACCCGAACTGCGTGCGAAAAAACGACGATTTTAGACCAAATTTTAACGTAAATTTAAGGCTGAAAGTTCCTTAGAACCTCAACTTTCCACTCTTTTGTCAAAATCGACTTCATATACGGTCTTCTCGTCCCAAAAACATGGAAAACAATACCTCAAAAGCTCCGTTACTTACATATTTCTAAAACACAAAAAGTACCTATTTTTATGCCCATTTTCACTCATAACACCCCTGGGTATATTCCGATTTGGCTGCAAAGTTTCGGGACACAACTAGGGCCCAAATGGAGACTGTGTGCGAAAGAACGAATTTTTTAGACCGAAAATGAAGCCGGTACACGTGATACGGCGTACTGCGGACGGCGGATGGACATTGCATTTTGGTTTATTATTCTGTGAATAATACACCTATGTATTCGCTCAGCAAAAAATTTTTATAACACCCCCTCAAAATTTATTCTTTTCCGTTTCAAGGTGCGTAGATTCCAAAAATGCAATGTCCATCCGCCGTCCGCCGTACGCCGTATCACGTGTACAGGCTTCATTTTCGATCTAAAAAAATCGTTCTTTCGCACACATGCTCCATTTGGGCCCTAGTTGTGTCCCGAAACTTTTCAGCCCGATCGGAATATACCGAGGGATGTTATGAGTGAAAATGTGTGTCAAAATAGGTACTTTTTGCGTTTTAGCAACATGTTAGTAAAATGAGCTTTTGAGGTATCTTTTTCCATGTTTTTGGGGACGAGAAGACCGAATATGATGTCGATTTTGACCAAAGACGCGGAAATTGAGGTTTTACCAAAGGTTCAGCTCCCAAAATTGGTTTTTTATGAGTCAAAAACCTTGAAAACTGTCTGAAATCACCATCAATGTGTATAATAACATTGGAAAAAGTGTAAACAGGTGAATCAAGACCATTAAATGCCACTACCAATGATCAAAGATGATCTAAAAAAAAAAGAAAAAAAAGCGTACCTATTTCATGTTTTGGGGGCCAAAATTGGTGGAAATCATCAGAAATAGCTATTTCAATCATTCCACATGAAAGAAACAATAAATTTAACAGCCAACAAGAATCTCTAGAACTCCAATAGAATAATAAACCCATGTGACAAGGACTTTGCAGCGTTTTGGTTTATTATTCTGTGAATAATACACCTATGTATTCGCTCAGCAAAAAATTTTTATAACACCCGCTCAAAATTTTTTCTTTTCCGTTTCGAGGTGCGTAGATTCAAAAAATGCAATGTCCGTCCGCCGTACGCCGTCCGCCGTATCACGTGTACAGGCTTCATTTTTGGTCTAAAAAATTCGTTCTTTCGCACACATGCTCCATTTGGGCCCTAGTTGTGTCCCGAAACTTTTCAGCCCGATCGGAATATACCCAGGGGTGCTATGAGTGAAAATGTGTGTAAAAATAGGTACTTTTTGCGTTTTAGCAACATGTTAGTAAAATGAGCTTTTGAGGTATCGTTTTTCATGTTTTTGGGGACGAGAAGACCGAATATGAAGTCGATTTTGACCAAAGACGCGGAAATTGAGGTTTTACCATTGGCTCAGCTCCCAAAATTGGTTTTTTTTAGTCAAAAACCTGGAAAACTGTCTGAAATCACCATCAATGTGTATACTAACATTAGAAAAAGTGTAAACAGCTGAATCAAGACCATTAAATCGCACTACCAATGATCAAATATGATCTGGGGGGGAAAAAAAAGTGTAGGTACCTATTTCATGTTTTGGGGGCCAAAATTGGTGGAAATCATCAGGAATAGCTAATTCAATCATTCCACATGAAAGAAACAATAAATTTAACTGCCAACAAGAATCTCTAGAACTCCAATAGAATAATAAACCCATGTGACAAGGACTTTGCAGCGTTTTTAGAATCTGCACACCTTGAAACTTAAAAGAAAGCGAAGTTTCAGCCTTAAATTTACGTTAAATTTTAACTATAACCTTCGTTCTTCCGCACACAGTTTCCCCATTTCGGTCCTAGTTGCGCTCCGACACACGGCAGCCCGATCAGCAAACACCCAGGGGGTTATGGGAGAAAAATGGGTGTAAAAATAGGGGTTTTCGAGGGATTTTTGAGGTTTTAGCGACCACGAGCTTGGGAGGTATCGATTTACAGGTTTCTAGGACGAGAAGACCGATTATTAGGTGTATTTTGTCCGAAGAGTGAAGAACTGAGGTAGTAACGAAGGTTAAGCTCCCAAAATTCATTTTTTATTAGTAAAGAACATGGGAAATTGATAATAACACTGGCAGTAGTATCAACAGGTGAATCAAGACAGTTAAATGGTACTATCAATGATCAAAAATAATCTGCTTAAAAAAAGCCAAGCCTAATTCTCGTTTTTGGGGGCCAAAATTGGTGGAAACCATCAAAAATAGCTATTTCAGTAATTGCACATGAAAGAAACAATAAATGAACAGCCAGAATTTCTTTAGATGTGTTCGGTAGAATAATAAACCATGTGACAAGGACTTTGCAGCGTTTTGTGTTTTAGTAACATGTTAGTAACATAGCTTTTGAGATATCGTTTTCCATGTTTTCGGGGACGGTAAGACCGAATATGAAGTCGATTTTGACCAACGAGTGGAAAATCGAGGTTCTACCAAATGTTCAGCTCCCAAAATTGATTTTTTATGAGTCAAAAACTTGGGAAATCGACTGAAATCACCATCAGTTTGTATGATAACACTAGGAAAAGTGTCAACACGTGGATCAAGACGATTAAATGGCACTACCAATGATCAAAGATAATTCTGAAAAAAAAAGAAAAAAAAGGAGCGTACCTAATTCGTGTTTTGGGGGCCAAAATTTGTGGAAACCGTCAGAAATAGCTATTCGAATTTTTCACGTGAAAGAAACAATAAATTAACAGCCACCATTTCTGTAGGTGTGTCCAATAGAATAATAAACCCATGTGACGAGGACTTTGCAGCGTTTTTCCCAATAGTCATCGGAGACGAAGTCCTATCGCGCCGTGGCATGAGCACACACAGCACCAAGTCCAAGTGCCATGCCAGGGCGATCTTCGCCGTGGGCCGCTTGTAATTAAATTTGTCTTGAGCTAAACAATTTTTTGAGACCACCCGGAGCATCGTACGTCCAGCCGTTCGTGAGCAACAAAAAGCTTCGTCAACACGATCGTGAATCAAACGGTATAAATCCGGCCTGGATATCATAACTACGGAGCATCTGATTATAATCAAGGATGGCTGTATGAAGTCGAGTTGTTTGTACTGCGATATTATTTCATTTTACAAGTGATGGACTATTGGATTTAGTTGGTAGGTACTTCTGAAACTTGAACAAACGTTGAAGCATTTTTGATGGGTAAATTATTACACAATGGTAAATTATTACACAACGTGAATTATTACACAACGGTAAATTATGACACCACGGTAAATTATTACGAAACGGTAAATTATTACACAACGGCTCATCTACCCAGAAGGGGCTGGATTTTGTTTATAGGTACTTTTGCAACTTGAACAACCATTGAAGTATTATTGATGGGTAAATTATTACACAATGGCAAATTATTACACAACGGCAAATTATTACACAACGGTAAATTATTGCACCACGGTAAATTAATACACAACGGCTCATCTACCAAGAAGGGGCTGGATTTTGTTGATAGGTACTCTTGCAACTTGAACAACCGTTGAAGTATTATTGATGGGCAAATTATTACACAACGGTTCATTATTCTATCTCCGTAGAAGGGGACCCTATACAGGTAAATTATTACACAACGGTGTAGGTAGGTACCTAGTAACGAGTACGGGGTTAGGTACTAACGTCCGCGATCTACATAATATGTGTAGAATAGTACATATTTATATAGAAGGGTTATCTATACGGAGACCTGTGATCTGTAACAGGAGGGTATTGTGTACAAAATAATAAACCGTTGTGCAGGGATTTGCAGCGGTTTTTTTTTCAAATTATTTTTGATCCACGTGTGCCATTTAATCGTCTTGATCCACGTGTTGACACTTTTTCTAGTGTTGTTATACAAATTGATGGTGATTTCAGACGATTTTCCAGGTTTTTGCCTAGTAAAAATTCTCAATTTTGGCAGCTGACCCTTTGGTAGAACCTTAATTTTCCACTCTTTGGTCAAAATCGACTTCATATTCGGTCTTCACGTCCCCAAAAACATGGAAAACGATATCTCAAATGCTCATGTTAGTAACATGTTACTAAAACACAAAAAGTATTCTAGTAGTCTACTTTTATCCACATTTTCTATCATAACACCCCTGGGTATATTCCGATTTGGCTGCAAAGTTTCGGGACACAACTAGGGCCCAAATGGAGCATGTGTGCGAAAAAACTACTTTTTTGGACACAAAATGAAGCCGGTACACGTGATACGGGGGACGGCGTACGGCGGACGGACATTGCATTTTTGGAATCTACACACCTTGAAACGGAAAAGAAAAAATTTTGAGGGGGTATTATAAGTAAACATTTTTTGCTGAACGAATACATGTATAGGTGTATTATTCACAGAATAATAAACCAAAAACGCTGCGAAGTCCTTGTCACATCGGTTTATTATTCTATTGGACGAACCTACAGAAATGTTGGCTGTCCTTTATTGTTTCTTTCACGTGAAAATAATTCGAATAGCCATTTCCGATGGTTTCCACCAATTTTGACCCCCAAAACACGAATTAGGTAGGCTCCTTTTTTTTCTTCGGTTTTTTCAATTGATCTTTGACCATTGGTAGTGCCATTTAATCGTCTTGATCCACATGTTGAAACTTTTTCTAGTTTTATTATACAAACTGACTGTGATTTCAGACGAGTTCCCAGGTTTTTGACTCACGAAAAATCAATTTTGGGAGCTGAACATTTGGTAGAACCCCAATTTTCCACTCTTTGGTCAAAATCGACTTCATGTTCGGTCTTCTCGTCCCCAAAAACATGGAAAACGATACCTCAAAAGCTCATGTTACTAACATGTTACTAAAACACAAAAAGTACCTATTTTTATAAACATTTTCACTCATAACATCCCTGGGTATATTCCGATCGGGCTGAAAAGTTTTGAGGGACAACTAGGGCCCAAATGGAGCATGTATGCGAATGAACGAATTTTTTAGACCGAAAATGAAGCCGGCACACGTGATACGGCGTACGGCGGACGGACATTGCATTTTTGGAATCTACGCACCTTGAAACGGACAAGGAAAAAGTTATAAATATAAAAATAAATTTATAAATATAAAAATGTTATAAAAATTTTTTGCTGAGCGAATACATATGTGTATTATTCACAGAATAATAAACCGAAACTTACCTACTCATAATCACGAAAACATATTTACCAGGGGACTGGGATCGAGGCTCAGTCGCTTCACTTTCCATTTCCACTGTTTCAAAGTCCCGAAAAATACGAAGTAGTAAGTCTCGAAAAGGTAACCTATCAACGAATTCGATACCGAAATCAACACCAGCCAAAGATTCCACAACGCGTTGAACAGGAGAAGCGTGACGCAAACAGACAGAATGTTGGTCTCGCGGTCGCGACGCATTTTGAAGACTGTCCGTACTGTCACGCTTCGTGAAATTAACCATCGGCAACTGAAGCTGACCGGTGGGTCGTAAATTTCGTTGCTATTGTCTGTTGAAGGGGATTTTAAAGGCTGATAAAACCCCATTAACTCAGAGGTAGGCAAATGAACTGAAACGGCACAACTCATTCGGGTTTTACATTCTTATGTACAGGTAATCAGTCACAGACCAGAAAGTACACAGTATAAGTCTAAAAATAATTAACCCAACGAGAAAAAAATGTATACCTCGTTCTCAATCAACAAAACTGGCCAACCGATAAACTCAAGTTTAATTGTGCATTATGAAAACTGTAAAATATATGCACTTCTACCGAGCTGTTAAGAGCAGTAGCGGTGCGAGGTGTCTGAAAACGGTGAGGCACACAACCAGAACACAAAACCAACAGATTTGTCTACAAAATACCCCAGGGCGACAACACCCTTTTATTATTTACTGATAGCAGTGATATTCCGCAAAGCTTATCTCTTTTAATCAACACTCTATCGTACGAAAACGAGGACAATTGTACGACAACTTCTACTGCATCTTAGCCACCGAATTCATGTGTTACAAAAATATAGTAAACTAGAATACAACAAAACGTTGATCCGTCGGCCGGTACTTGCTTGAATGGAGAAGCTATTGACTAGAAGCTAGGTAGCTATCTGTGTGTTGACGCCGATCAATCCACAAACCACAAGATCACAAACAGCAAACAGGCCAAAACGCACGTATGTACCACAAATACGTCTGTCATCGGAACCGGACCGAACGCAAAACGCACAAAATTTGACGCAAAAAAAATTTAAAACTGAACAGACTCAACGGAAAAAGCAAATGTGATTCAGAGGCAACAAAAACAAATCGGAAGAAGAAGCATATATCGTTTCGAGATGACAAATTGAATCGAAGGGATCGAATCGATTGTGAAATGAAAAATGTTGAGGTGGAAATCAAATTCTGGGGACAGGGCCAGAAGTGGGCGTAGCGAGCAACATTTTTACTCGACCGAGCATGCGCGGACGGGCCACTTTTCTCGGTTCCCATGGGAACACCAAGTCCCAGGACCTACCTGCCAGTTTCAGGAGCCTGGGTTTCGATTTCGATTGCAAGACATCGATTACTGTCGCTTTATTCCGATAACGTGGTTGGTCTATGGAGCTAACAAGAAGGAACCACCATGGAACCTCTGCTAGAATACTGAATATCCATAGCCAGAGAAATCTGACGAGTCGCTGTTGAACTGTGAAAAATGCTAGGTACAGTGTACGGAGGGAAATTCAGATGCCAACTGAACAATGGGTGGTCTTTATAGTGTTTTCGGGTGCCGGGGCAGTGGCCCAAGTGGCCTTCTGGACGCATCGCCCCTTATAAAGAGTATTTAATCCATAAAACACCTAGGAATCATATTTGACCAACACGTGAAGTGCAATGAACATATCCAAAGCCTGTTAATGAAAATGGCATTAAAGGGAAGAGCATAATTATCAAGCAAGTAATTTCCAATACCTCGTTTTAGTTCTAAATACCGAATTACTCATAGCTGCTAAATCGAACAGACGCATCCTTACAGACAACCTCTACAGGTCTCTAGTCAAGTCTAAATAAGTTAAGAAAAATTCTGAAAACGGATTTGTATTCTCTGGAGTCCAACGCAAGTGCCTATTAAGCCACTTTTTGAAAATGTTCAAAATGTGAAAAAACTGTTTTTTGAACACTGGGCAAAAAATTTGCACACTTTTTGAACCATTTACCCGGAATTCTACGTGAATATTGATGAGAAATCCGTTTTCCGAATTGAAATATCTCGTTCCATTCTCAAATGAGAAGTAGAATAAAATTGATTCATTTTGGTGCTGCCACGTGGTGGCGGATTTTGCAACTAAACTCGCAATGACGCCTTCATCAAACAGCAATTTATGTACACAGATATAAATTCGTTCAGGAAATCAGTCAACCCTAACAGTATGTTGGCAATCGATCGTCATAACAATGCACATCACGATGCTACATTAGGCAGCCACCAAGGCTAGCGCCATCTATCTTCGAGAGTCTACCCTTGCCTATCCGAAGTACAGGTTCACTATCTCCATTCAAAAAGAAAATTTACTAACATAGTCAGGTAGAAATGTAAGCTCTGAACTTCAGAAATAATATGCTCTTATGTTTTAGACAGTAATAACGATATCAATTTCACGTGTAGAATAACTGAACTAGTAATAATAAGCAGAAGAAGAAGAAGAAGAAATGTTTATTCGTGATAAATCATATTCTCTCTCGCAAATTTGTAACCCGTTAAGGATTACAATCATTTCTTGAGGATCCATGAAATGTTAGCCAAAGTGCCTTTCTCTAAACTCTTGAGAGTATATTGGGCAGCTATGGAGGAAGTGATAAATAACTAGTTTCCGGCTGACCCAAATTGCACATAGAGCACCGTGCTTCCCCTGTGCTCCTGTTCCACACCCTGCAGTTTAATCCCATTTGTTCGCATCGGATCCTAGCAATCAATGGGTAAACGCGTTGGTTATTATTTCGAATGTAGTTAATATCTCTCGGTTGGAGTGCGGCGTACATCTGATAACGAATTGATTCTACCGCCAATTTTAGGAACTTTTCTGTTTCATTTTTTTCGATGGTGACTTTCCTCTAACATTCTGCCACGGAGGCCTCCGACAAGTTCACGGAGTCAATCGCACATTTTACTGTTAGGTCAACCCGCATGCTTTACACCAAAATGTTTGTTGCTTAATAGTTTCGGTGGCCACCCGGCAGGGCAGGCGCTCTGGTTGCATCTTTAATACTTTGATAGTATAATCAGCATGATACCAAAGTAGGTCGTGAAAAGCGTGCCAACCCCGGTTTCTAAGTGAATCTTTTACGGTGGGGTGCTCATGGGAAGATGTAACGAGCTCGTGATTTAAATCTAAGTACCTTTTCTGCTTCCTCCACACGCCGGAAACCCCATACCTGAGCGGCATAGCCCAATACCGTTTTATCAGTAGCACTGAAAACCATGAGTTTACTGTCGAACGGTATGGCCTTTACTAAAATACTCCTCCTGGTGCTACTGAGATGATTATAAGCTCTAGTTTCTTCTATGTGGTTGTATTCGCGTTTAAATTGTTACGATTAAATTCTTTCACAATTTGATTTCTGTATTCTGTCACAGTTGCCAAAGATTAATTTCTTAAAGAAAAACGGAGTTATTGAAAAAATAGTCTATTTCCACTAATATACGAAAAACGCAAAAAACACTGTTATACCGGTTTCGGTGATTAAACCATCGTCAGAAACACACAATAACAAGTTATTGTGTTTGATCACCGAAAGTTATTGTGATCAAACACAACGCGAGTGATTTAGTTCGTATTAATTTCTTAGGTCACAGTTTTACAGAATAAATTTTATCGACTATACCAACTTCGAAATCTTTCGTGAGACCCGAGAGATGAGGATGGCCTCCACCTCCCTCCAATATGGAATTAAGCGGTACATAGTGGCGAATCTCCATCTCCAAAACGAATCGTACCGTAGAAATAAGCTCCTAGTAATTCAAAATCTATGTTCTGACGTTCTTATAGGGCATTATGAAACTCCACTACTCAGTTCAACTTCGATTCGGCGGAAACGCCTCAAGGCCGACATTCATGAAAATAACAAGATGAATTTAGTCAAGAACGCCTTCAAAATACCACAATTGAATCTCACATTATTATAATATCCACCTAATCGGTATAATTTTTTTATTTGTGCGTTTAGGGGATTTGTATAATAAAGAACAGGAACGGAGAAATAGGTACCTATTTGCTTTTATTGATTTAAAAAAATATATACCTATAGTTCTTATCCCTATTTTCATTTCGTTAAATTTTATGTTTTTAATTATTTACCCAAAATCCGCAATAACGCTGTTATAAATATGCACTTACCAGTGTAACTAACCCTAAAATACGCATTTAGCTTTATGCAGAAAAATGTGTTTTTGGAACCACATTTCTGTGAAACGGATAGATATACCTTTGGCCCTTTCAAATATTATTTTTTCCCATCAATCTTTTCAAATATTCCTTCAGGAACAAAAATTACAACTAAACATTGTCGTTTCCCGATTGTTCGAATGTTATCCCGCTAAACAGGAATCGGTAAGGACACAAATGAGAACTTATAGAAAGAACAAATAAACCTCCTGTTAAGAACAAATAAACTTATAAAATGAAAGAACGTTCTCAAGAACCTTGAATACCTATCAGTAAATTATTAAGAAAACCAGAAATGAAGGAAGCGGGCAGCACTGTATGCTGTTCAAGTTTCAGAATTCAGATTTTACATTTTACAATAAAATGGCGAGAAGGACACCTCATGCGGACTAAGCTGTTCAATCAATAATCAAAGAAAGAACGCCTCGCTCATCTGATGACAAATGACTCGACCTACTAATGAAGCCACTGACTCCGATCTCCTCATCTTGATTTTCATCGACTTGAGGTGTTACTCCTCAGAATGTAGGATTATGATAAATTACTTAAGACGTTTAAAGGTGCGGCGACACTGCCACCGGACTTGACGACCCCCTTCGTGCCTGTCTGAACCCATCCTTCGTATTTCAAAGGGGAGCGGCGAGACCGCGACGGACCTGACTTGACTTTACCCCGAGCGACCCACCGGACTACGTTCTAATCCGGTCTGGATGGGTTGAGACCTGACTCCAGTCGCCCCTCTACTTCGATTTTCAACCCCTCGCACCCCCTCGAGCCATCCAAAGCAGCCCCCATTGCTCTTTTTTCATCCTAAAATAGTTTTGAAATTGAAACAATTTGGCGAGTAGGATGTGAAATTCACCGTGTTGTGCTCGTTCGGAAACAAATGGTGACATACACGACTTATTCAAAGAAAGAAAACTTGTCACTAGTTCTATTTCTTCATCAGAATCGGATTTTGATTCTAAATCACAAAGAATGGCTTCCAATTCGGAGGACACACTCTTGTGACGTCTAAGAACAAACTGGACTGGTTTGAGTCCGGAGACACCCGTTATGTCAAGTCCGGTGGCAGTGTCGCACCCCCCTCCGGTCACCTGTCCGGTGGCTCCGGTCAAGTCAAGTCAAGTCCGGTGGCAGTGTCGCCGCAGCTTAGGGGTGCGACACTGCCAACGGACTTGACTTGACCGGAGTCACCGACTCCAACCAGTCCAGTTTGTTCTTAGACGTCACAAGAGTATGACCTCCGAAATTGATGCCATTCTTTGTGATTTAGAATCAGAATCCGATTCTGATGAAGAAATAGAACTAGTGACAAGTTTTCTTTCTATGAATGAGTCGTGGATGTCACCATAACTATGTTTCCGAACGAGCACAATACGGTGAATTTCACACCCTATTTGCCAAATTGAATGATGTTCAATTTCAAAACTATTTTAGGATGAGAAGAGAGCAGTGGGGGCTGTGTTGGATGGCTCGTTGGGGTGCGAGGGGGTCGTTGTGGTGAGGGGGGGGGGGACCGGAGTCAGGTCCAGAACGGATCAGAACGGAGTCCGGTGGGTGGCTCAAGACAAGTCAAGTCAGGTCCTGTCGCAGTCTCGCCGCTCCCCTCTGGAATAAAAAGGATGGGTTCAGACAGGCACGCAAGTGAGTTCAAGTCAAGTCCGGTGGCAGTGTCGCCACACCTTTATGGTGCGGTACTTGAGTCGTTTCACCTTTGACTTGAATGAGATGAGGCGTTTTTCCTTTTAACACCACCATTTTCCAGATTTCGGGAGAAAATTTCGATTTCAAATTTGAGTTTTCAATTTATGACGTCATCATTGGAAAGAGCACGTCAAAATGGGGGGGGGGGATACGTAAAAAAAAACATTTTCGAACATTTCTGAGATGAGGCATTCTTCCTTTTGACGACAGAATACAGGTTGAGACTGAGCAGAAGATTTTCAAAAAATGGGACCAAGATGTTTTTCAGTGTAGTTTAGAGAAACTTCGTTTTACACAGATCACGAATTTTCTACGAACATTTTTCATATTCATTGTCGCTAGAACTTTTGGTTCTATACGTTGTGGGCAGACAACACTGTGGCTCGTAAGGAGATGATGATCCGGAAGGCGACGACACACAGTTGTCGGAAATAGCCGTTTTTGTGCAAAAACCTCTAAATGTTCTAACTGGCAGCTACTCTTATGGTCCATCATGTTTTTTGGTGTGCTGAAACCGAATCTGTTACCCGTTTTTCTCTATTCGCTCTAGATGTTTGGTTATTACTGTTTTTTAAGATTTTTTGGCACACGAAAAATCGTTAAAAATTAACATTGTATCCAACTGACCAAACATCACTTTCTCATATATGTTTTTTGGTGTGCTGAACATGAATTTGACAACGAAAAATACCTATCTTGCACCCTTATCCTCAAATTCCACCGAAAATCCAAAAAAACTTTGTGAAACTCACTTTTCAAGAGTACAAAAAAATCTGTTTTTCAACATTTCAGCTATAATCAAGTAACTAAAATTTAGAGTACCTACTTGCTGATCCATTTATTGGTACAGACTTAAAACTAGAAACCTGGTTCACCTCCGACTTCACGTTCAGGACAGGAGTCCACTGAACTGGTCTCCAATTCTAAAATGAACTTACCCCCCAAACCACATCGCATTTCGGACAATACTGTGATCAACTTTCCTCTTTTTCTTGATGAAATGTGGCAGAAATCTCTTCTTACTCTCGTCAGTTGCTAGGGATAAAGTGTCTTCTTTTATGTGGGGATACATTTCTCTCAGTCCCTACTGTAGGTTACACTCTCTTCTGAACAGTACATCACAAAACTTGTCGTAAGAAATTACTAATTTTTCCATTATTAATTCACGAGGGAGAGTGCGAAGAACGAACCTGTCTCGTCAGGTGTAAAAGGAAAACTAAAATCCTGAGCAGTATCACATAATATTATTGTTTAGAGAGACTAAATCTGATCTTTGAGCTTCTGTATAAACAAAACGCCTAAAAACTAGGCCATTATAAATTCAGGAGCCAACAGGTTCTATCGTGAATGCCCATCACCGGCGGCGGAGGGCGGCGATCAAACTCACGGTGCTGACTCTTCTATACGTGTATTTTGAGGTAATAACGTTCCCGAAGTGGAGCTCGGTGGAGCTTTTTTTTGTGGTCCACAAATAATATTACTAAAGAAGATTTTTCATTGTCTTTTTTTTTAAATTCTTTTTTTGGTGATCCATGAAAAAAATAAACAAATAATTCAAAACTTTCCGCTATTTATACCTAAATAGACCGAGTAACTGCCTAGAATTTACTAATTTCTATTAAAAAAAGGGTACGAGATCGAATTCCGTGAAATCAAAAACTTATGCGTTGGTGAATCTATAGTGGTTCTTTGGTTTCATCATTCTCTGTTCGCCATTGAATATTTTTTACGGGCAAAATCGTTGGAGAACTCTCATCCGTGGGTATTTGAGAGTGACCTACAATGCCCAGAACAACGATTAGACAACTTTCATTTTGGGGTTTTTTTTCACACATCCGACCACTGTGCGACACCCAGCTGATAAGCGACGTGGAAGGAAATGAAGAGGAGGGGGACGGACCCGTGCCCGTGTCAAGGTACTGTAGGCTGGGAGCGTGGAGCTATCGCTGTAGTCCTTGTGATCAGCTGAATATATCACCGCTAAACCGAGATATATTTTTATATATCAACCCTATATATTTTTATTATTATCCCTGGTTTCTTGAGTAGAAAAAGTAGTTCTCGTGGAGAATACTACAGGGCGCAGTCGGTAGGACACCCAAAGGGACTGTAGTATTCTCCTCGAGAACTACTGTTTCTACTCAAGAAACCAGGGATAATAATAAACATATATAGGGGTCTCGGTTTAGCGGTGATATATTCAGCTGATCACAAGGACTAAAGCGATAGCTCCACGCTCCCAGCCTACAGTACCTTGACATGGGTCCGTCCCCCTCCTCTTCATTTCCTTCCACGTAGCTTATCAGCTGGGTTACGTCGCCTTGCGGATCATCATCTCCTTACGAGCCACAGTGTTGCCTGCCCACAACATAATATATACAAAACTCGAAATAAACATTAGTGACAGACCTCATTCCTGTCGAGGGTGAGGAGGTGTTCGTCGGATTTGTACTTGTTGTAGAGCGCACGAGCCAGCGTCCCCCTCGGCCTCAGCATGATGGTATAGTTGGGAAGACAGATGCCGGTCCCCTGGATGGTTATGTTGTCACCTCCTCCCATCCGGCACTGGAAAATTCGTATTGACTTTATCAGTTGGGGAGATTCAACGAGGGAACTGAAATGTGTAGGTAACTACTGAAGAAATTTTAGAACTTTTTATTTTTGCTTCCTCACTACCGAAGTCCTCCAAAATGAAAATTTCCACAACCATTTTGCGTTTTAGACATCGAGGAACATTTTTGGTTCTGTGTCTGTCTGTCTGTCTGCGGTAATTCCTTGTAACGCCCATAACTACCCGAAATAATGGTCGAAATGGACAGAAATTTGGAGGGTAGGTGCGGGTTGGGTCACAGATGGTACCATACAAAAATCATCGAAAAAGTACTGTACCTTTCGTCTGCGCATGGGCAAACGTGAAATACTTGAAAGGCCCATAACAACCCTAAATATCGTTGAAATGAGTTCAAACTTGGAGGGTCGATCAGGAATAATATTTAGATAGTTTCAAATGAATTTCATTGGAATCGTAATGTAACTTTCGTCTGCGCATGCGCGAACATGAAATATTAACCATTTTCTTGTAACGCTTCTAACTACGCGAAAAACAGTCTTAAGGCACCCATCCACGGTCAAACAATTTGCGCAAATTCGGTGTTTGTGCAAATAATTTGATCGTCGATGGGACTGTTTGATGGTTGTGCAAACTGTTTGAGTAAAATCGGTCTGGATCGAAATCTTTTGCGCAAACGACCCTTGTTTGACTACTTGTTTGACCGTGGATGGTAGTATTGTGCAAACTTCGGATCAGTCTACGCCTTTTCCCCTTCGTGAACAGACGCCTTTTCGCCTCTTCCTCGGATTCGGTAAGTTTTTTTTTTTAATTATTATTTTTGTTTCATTTTCGTTTTTGGCCTGTTCCAAGTCCGATGGTGTTTCAATTCAACGTAGTATGTTAATGGTCGAGTAGAAAGTTATTTTTGATTTTTATTCTTCAGTTACTGTTGTTTACCTACCCACATGTTTGGCTGTCTTCTTTTTTTAGCACGTTTTTCTGTCCCCAGTGCAAGGATAATCGCGGCACAACAATCGTCCGTGTCTGACATGCTCACAGGGTGTTGAAAACGAAACTGATTTTTGCACAACGGGTTGCAACGTGGATGGGCTCACGTTGGTGCAAACAGGCATTTGCACAAACACCGAATTTGCGCAAATTGTTTGACCGTGGATGGGGGCCTTTAGAGAGCTGAAATTTTGAGGGTACACGCGAGTTGGATCGCAGATGGTCCCTATCAAAACGAACTTACTCAACTATCCTATACGTTCATGTGATTCAAGTGAGGAAGCTATACTGCCTACTCGAATTCGCAGACGTTTTTATTTTTTCTTTGATAACTTTGTTACACAAATGTATTACATGTACTATGTACAAGTACATAATTTAATGTATGTAAAATGTACATAGATTACACAAATGTATGTACGGTTAGAACCTTTCAAGATGAAAGAAGATGAAAAAAAGGGGTTCCAGTCATGCAGCATGGCTATAAGAGCGAATTTTCAAATAAATATTCGTGCTATTGTGTAAAAATATGGTATAGCGAGAAACCGGAGTTTAAAATATGGAAAATCTGAAACAATTTTGGGATTCAACAGTAGGTACGGTAGGTTGTTTCGTCAATAAACAGTAATAGATACTGCGTGTTTCAACCGATACAACTTTAAGTTGTTCGTAAATAGTAGATGGGTAGCTGTATAACTGTCTGTGTGGATGCAATAATATATTATATACTACAGAAGATACGTATGTACGTGTACATTATAAATTTCGTAATTCACACTAAGATTAAAACCAATTATAAATAGAAAACCAATACGGATACCAATAAATTATAAATGCTACTCACTGATTTATGAAGACAATAGATAATAAGGGGTGGGTAGTTGCTCGACTAAAAAACTACGTGTATGAAGTAGGTAAATATATATCGGTATGTAGGTAACTAGGTACCAATACCCACCTTTTGGTTTATTATTCTGTGAATAGTACACCTATGTATTCGCTCAGAAAAAAATGTTTATAACGCCCCCTCAAAATTCTTTAACGTTTCAAGGTGCGTAGACTCCAGAAATGCAACGTCCGGCCCACCATCAATATCTACTTTATTTTCAGTCTAAAAAATTCGTTCTTTCCCACACAGGCTCCATTTGGGCCCTAGTTGCGAGAAGTGTCTGGAACCCGCGTCCTGGGGACGGAGACTAGCGCGATCTACAGGTCACTGAGAGAGTCAGAACCTCGTTTCGTTATCAGTTATCACAAATAAACCCGCCAACCACAATCAATATCACACCTACCCGGTCCTAGTTTTGTCTTAGTTTTGCCTTCTTTTATTATTTTATCTAGATTTAATTCGCGTTCGATTTCGATTTTTAGACACGGACAGTTCACGGCTTTCTCTCTAGTCACGTTTAGTTTTTTTAGTCTGTCATTTTGGTCCAACCCTTGCTGCTTTTGACTCTGATTTTTGTATTCGGACAGATTATCAGTAATATTATCTATAGATTCGGATTAGACGCAGTCAGTTCACGGCTTCATCTCTAGTCACTAGCATAGTTAGTTATTTTTTTAGACTTGTGTTGTCATTTTTGTATTTTTGTCAGAGTTGATAAATAGTCCACCCACATACTCAAGTGGTAGGTTACTTAAATTATTTTAAAACGATGTTATAAAACATATTACCAAGGTAATTTTCACCACTACCACTATTAAATTTCCTGTTTTACAAAATGTGAATTAAAAATGACCAAGAACTATTACTTGTGTATTTTTTAATAGGCACCTGCTACTTATCAGTTGCGCCTTTCTCTTAATAAGCCTGGACACATCAGTCATATTTATTGATGGTATTTCATTTATGGTGTTTTCCATTTTATGCAGTGTTAAGAAGGGATTCTAGTTCTGTGTGTATGGTAACAATTATTATGTAGATTCACAACAGAAACCTTAGTTTTTTATAACAACAAGTACAAAAATCTATCGTTTGACAAAAAATTAAACATTATTCCTGCTTACTAATGAAAATAGAACAGAAATAATTTCAATAATGATAACCAAAGTAAAACAAACTTATAATGTAGGTACCTAAAACTATCCATAGGGTAAAAAATCCGTCATACAGCGTGATTGTATGAAACAAATTCTAAAGCGCATCAAAACGTCCGCCCTTTGAGGTCAAGTTTTCCATTCGCGTTAATCGGTGCGCAAATGTCTTTTTAGTAGTGCTCTTCCCAGTTCAAAGACTTCTGCCGAGGAACCCAGACAATTTTGAAAAGTAAGTGTATGCTTCCAGTTGGGGATCCCATGGGTCCACATCAAGGCGATCCGGTTTAGGGAACTTCTTCATTGTTGATAATCAAAAATTTTGCCCCTCAAAATTTTATGGTTTTTACATTTCAAGGTACGTAGAATCCGAAAATGCAATAACAATCATTTCGGTCTGTACGCCGTACGGTGGACCCAGAGAAAACAGTGGTCTACTCAGAAGGGCATCTATACCGGTACATAATAAACCATTGTGTAATAATTTGCAGCGGTAAAAAAAGTGGGTATGAACTTTATGAAGTATTTAGTTACCCATAGGTTTGATGGGTTTGGGTCTCTTACTAAGGCAGTATGTCCTAAAAAGACAGGTACTAATGTGTAATGCACAACACAGAAGAAATCTGAAGGAAAATTAAAAAATGTAGAAAACAGTTAGGTATGTAGAATTTTATGGGTGAAAAACTCGGTAGATCTACCAGAATCCGGAAAAACAGTGAGATTGGCAAAACTGACAGCGGTTCTGACTCTCTCAGTGACCTGTAGATCGCGCTAGTCTCCGTCCCCAGGACGCGGGTTCCAGACACTTCTCTAGTTGCGTCCCGAAACTTTGCATCCCGATCGGTATCCTACCCAAGGGTGTAATGGGTGAAAAATGGGAGTAAAAATAGGGGCTTTTTGGTGTTTTAGTAACATGAGCCTGGAGGTATTGTTTTCCATGTTTTTCAGGACGAGCAGACCTAATACGAAGTCGATTTTGACTAAAGAGCGAGAAATTGAGGTTGTAACGAAGGTGTAGCTCGAATATCTCGAATCCAATAATCTCTTATCCCCTATCCAGTTTGGATTTCGACAGCGCATGGGAACAGAGGATGCGCTAGTTAATCTAGTAACGGAAATAACAAAGGGGCTCCACGAAGGAGGCAAAATAATATCAATATTCATTGACCTTACCAAAGCGTTTGACTCTATAGAAACATCGAGATTAGTCCTTAAGCTTGAAAGAATTGGGCTTGATAAATCTGCAGTTAGATGGTTCGAATCATACCTCACAGATAGACAGCAATATGTGCAAATTCAGGATATTGATAGCAATCTACATAAAATCTGCTTTGGGGTACCGCAAGGATCTGTCCTTGGCCCAATTTTGTTTCTGATACATATAAATGACCTTTTTAATATGAACTTGAGATGCAAATTTGTAGCTTTTGCTGATGATATAGCTATTGTGATAAATGAGAATACCTGGGAGCTAGCGCATTCTATCGCAGAAAGGACTGTCTATGAAGTAGCCAAATGGTTTAGCACAAATAGTCTCACCATGAACCTTTCGAAAACCAAGTACATTACATTCTCAATAAACAAAACAGGACTTCCAAATTACTCTAAAATCAAAGTGCACAAGGAAAACTGTGGCGTAGTAAGAAATTTGTGCAGCTGCATGGAAATAGAAAGGCTGAATACAATAAAATACCTAGGAGTGCACGAGGATCAACATCTCAAGTGGAAGGATCATGTAGCTGAATTAGTGAATAAAATCAGGAAATCCATGCACTACTTTCTGATACTACGAAGATGGCTGACGAAAGAAAACCTTAAAATGGTGTATTATGCTCATGTATACAGCATTTTAACTTATGGTATCATTGTCAGGGGAGGTACTTATGCGTCAACCTTTAATAGTATAAACATAGCAATGAATACAATTTTAAGAATTGCAACTAATTCCCATAAACGTACGTCAACTAGTTACCTATACAAATACTTCGGTGTTCTCACTCCCAGAATGGCTTGTATTCACAGAACTGTTTTATATGTGCATAAACACCTGCATTTATTTACTAAACAAGCGGTGATTAGACCGACGCGAACAAATGCCAACTATGTCCTCCAGATACCACAGGCGCATAATGATTTCTACACTCGACAATTTCCATGGCTAGCTCCAGCCCTATTTGAACAGTTACCGCTCCTAACCAAGACTTCAACATCAACAGGAAAATTTAAAAAACTAGTTCTAGAATATTTTGAGCTTGAAAATAACGAAAGTGTTGTTATAAATAAGTTTAAATTAGGATAAAAATACAAATCAGCCTTCGTAGCATTAAGTGTATTTACTAACTACTCTGTAAATACTGTTGGTTCTTGATCAATGTAACTCATTCTCTAAATACTTACGGTGTGTTTTTTCAAGGAAACTGCTGGTACATACATACGCAGTAATAAAAATAGTGGTGGAAGAGACGAGCCTGGACGGGTCATTGACCTTAGGCTCATAAACCAACATAAGTTTAGATCTTGTATTATGTATATAGACTCTCTAAAAAACATTATATTTGTTGTATACAGTATTTGCTGAATAAAAAAAAATTGAAATTGAAATTCGTTTTTTATTAATCAAATTAAATAGCACTATCAGTGACCAAAGATAATTTGGACCTAATTAGTGTTTTTGGGGGGCCAAAATTGGTGGAAACCACCAAAAATAGCTATTTCAATTATTGCACATGCAAGAAACTGAACAGCCCAATACATTTCTGTAGGTATGTCCAACAGAATAATAAACCCATGTGACAAGGACTTCTCAGCGTTTTTATTGAACACCTTTCGAACCATGGCCAGGGAGCGAGTAGGAATGCTCCGAAGGTACCTACGTAAGTTTTACAGATCGACACTGTAAGTGCTTACTGATTGCCGACTCAACCTCATGCTTGGCTGTTCCACTTGGTTTAATTTAAAGACGACAATAATTGATGGCAATCGTAACGTCGACAACAACAATCACTATTTCAAAAATCGAAGATCGTTTCAGACCACACACAGTCTGAAGCACGACCGCCACCTACGCGAAATAACAGTTCATAAAGGTAGGGAATGCAATCCGAAATGTATTTATAGGCGAATTATAGTGTAAACAAATAACGTGGCTGAACGTTATTAATCACTCGGATCAGCAGTGCAAGTTGTGGGACGTTACTGAGGCCGAGGTTACGGGTGACTCACCTTCTCACGTCGGCAAATACTGTTGCTGGGAGGCTGGTTAAACTTGCTGATATCCGGGGATAACTCGAAAGACAAAACGCGGAAAGCGACGGAATAGAAGATCGCGGATCAAAACACACCGGGTTATCACCGAGGACAAACAAGGGAGTTCGTTATCAGTTCCGAACGAAAGGCGATAAGGCTGATTGGGAGCGATGGTGGCGCTCCTGTCGGCGGGGCCGGTAAGGCGGTCAGCTGTGCGGAGGGAGCCGGTTCCCGCCTTCCTTCGAGATCGCGCCGGTTCCCGCCTTCCTTCGAGATCGCGCCGCGCCGGTGCGAGTCAGGTCGGACAAAAACAGGAACGTAGTGGTGATTAACAGTAGTTCGTTTGAGGGACTCAAGTTCAGTTGTATCAAAGAACAAAAACGCTGCGAATTATTACAAAACGGTTTATTATTAACTTTTAAAGGTGCCCCTTCTGCGTAGATCACTGTTTTCTGTGGTCAATGCCTACTCCGGAGCTCCCCCAGGAAAGCCCTAAATCGACTGCTGGAGCCGGCCCGAGAATCGCAGTTCCATAAAAATGCGCGGGATTCAATAATTCAATCATTAATTATTACTTATTATCATTTAATAATGATTAACAGGACGTTTCCATTTTGGTTTATTATTTTCAATAATGAACCATTGGAATCGAGCATGAAAAAAAAACGCTGCAAATCCCTGCACAACGGTTTATTATTTTGTATAGAATACCCTCCTGTTACAGATCACAGCTCTATGTATAGATAACCCTTCTATATAATATGATATGTACTATTCTATTATATGCATATTATGTAGATCGCAGACCCTCCGTAGGTTAGTACCTTACCCCGTACTCGTTACTAGGTACTTACCTAAATCACGAGTTAAATGTTGCTAAAATAATTCTGCCGTTGACAAATAGTACCTAACAAAAAGAAACACACATAATGAAGTTCTGAAAATTAATTGTTGATGAGGAGTGAAAAAAGTTGCAAAAGTACCTACCAACAAACTCCAGCCCCTTCTACGTAGATGGTATAATGAACCGTTGTGTAATAATTTACCGTTGAGTAATGATTTACCGTAGTAATAATTTACCCATCAATAATACTTCAACGTTTGTTCAAGTTTCACTACCTACCAACAAACTCCAAAAGAGCCATCATTTTTCAAGCGAAATAATATCACAGAACAACCAACTCGACTTCATACTCCGCCAATATAATCAGGTGATCCCTACCAATGATTGGCCGTATTCACAAATTCCTATTGTGGGCGCGTCTCTGGTTACGAGATTTGGTTTGAATTGTATACAATTTCATTCACACTGGAGTCGAAAATGCCTGTCGGTGCAAACTTCGGGGCCTTACTGTGAACGAACGGCTGGACGTACGATGCTCCGGATGGTCTTAAAAAACTCGCAAGTTCAAGAACTATTTAAAACCGTAAAAATATTCACGTAAAAAAATGGTATAGGCGTTTTGAAAATTTCAACCCCTATTTTGAACCCCTTAGAGATGACTCACAGTAACGTCGAGCTTCGAGGACCAACTAGACGCCGAACGGAACCTATAACCCGAATTTCATCAATTTTTTTTCATGGTAACTAAGAAAAGTGGCCCGTACGGCGTATGGCGTACGGCGTACGGCGGACAGACAGAAATATTTTTATTGCAGTTTTGGATTCTACATACCTTGAAACGTAAACCATCAAATTTTGAGGGGGGGTAAGAATTTTTTTTTTCATGCTCGATTCCAATGGTTCATTATTGAAAATAATAAACCAAAAAATTCTTACCCCCCCTCAAAATTTGATGGTTTACGTTTCAAGGTATGTAGAATCCAAAACTGCAATAAAAATATTTCTGTCTGTCCGCCGTACGCCGTACGGGCCACTTTTCTTAGTTACCATGAAAAAAAATTGATGAAATTCGGGTTATAGGTTCCGTTCGGCGTCTAGTTGGTCCTCGAAGCTCGACGTTACTGTGAGTCATCTCTAAGGGGTTCAAAATAGGGGTTGAAATTTTCAAAACGCCTATACCATTTTTTTACGTAAATATTTTTACGGTTTTAAATAGTTCTTGAACTTGCGAGTTTTTTAAGACCATCCGGAGCATCGTACGTCCAGCCGTTCGTTCACAGTAAGGCCCCGAAGTTTGCACCGACAGGCATTTTCGACTCCAGTGTGAATGTATACAATTCAAACCAAATCTCGTAACCAGAGACGCGCCCACAATAGGAATTTGTGAATACGGCCAATCATTGGTAGGGATCACCTGATTATATTGGCGGAGTATGAAGTCGAGTTGGTTGTTCTGTGATATTATTTCGCTTGAAAAATGATGGCTCTTTTGGAGTTTGTTGGTAGGTAGTGAAACTTGAACAAACGTTGAAGTATTATTGATGGGTAAATTATTACTACGGTAAATCATTACTCAAAGGTAAATTATTACACAACGGTTCATTATACCATCTACGTAGAAGGGGCTGGAGTTTACATCTACATAATATGTATCTGGGATCTACATAATATGTATAGAATAGTACATATCATATTACGAGTATATAGACGGGTTATCTATACATAGAGCTGTGATCTGTAACAGAAGGGTATTCTATACAAAACATGTGCACTCTTTTTATCTCCAAACCAAATGCAAATTTACAGATAAATGAAACCTTACTACAATTATTCCATTGGACCAATCTATAAATTTCTCCCTTGAGAGGGAAAAACATTAAATCATGTTTAATGTTTTTCCCTCGCAAGGGAGAAATTAGATATAGTTTTTTAATGTCAAGAAAAAATGAAAGCCACAATTTCACTGAACTCTACAAGTATAATGTTGCATTTACTGTACTTATTATAGAACTCGCCATCAACATATGGTTGCTACAACAGAAGGTAGTAACTGTGTAGTAACCAATGAAAAACGTAGCTATTGACTCTTGTTTCTTTCGAGTGCGATATTGTTTATGGTTGCTACAACAGAAGGTAGTAACTGTGTAGTAACCAATGAAAAACGTTGCATATTTGCGTGTCGGAATTCACAGAATGACCCCCAGCCCTAAAACATTAAACATGTTAATAATAAACCGTTGTGCAGGGATTTGCAGCGTTTTTGTTTTCCGAACGTCACGAGCGAGCGTCACGTGACTATGGTGGTTGCTAGCGTCACAAAACGATGTAAATAAAGAGGCAACTCAAAACCTAATAATATTAGGAAATTGACGGGAGGTGAAACAAAAACGTTTTCAACTTTTGATGCATTATGAGCTGCAAAGTTTCCATTGACGGAAATTTTGGCGAAACAAACGTTAATCTTTATTAAATGATCTGACTGTAGAACCGTAGGTCTACCGTCCGTTTTTTTGTTGTTATGCACGAAGCATTTCGTTTGTAAGTTGTGAAACTACCTATCAACAAAATCCAAAAGACCCACCATTCTTCAAATGAAATAATATCACACAACAACCGACTCGACTTCATGTAGCCATCCGTGATCATAATCAGGTGCTCCGTAGCAATGATATCTGGGCCAATTTATAACGTTTGATTCACGATCATGTTGACGAAGCTTTTCGGTACAAACGAACGGCTGGTCGTACAATGCTCCGGGTGGTCTCAAAAAATTCACTAGTTCAAGATCAATTTAAACACGTGAAAAAACCCACACTCTTCTTGTGAAAGTTTTCTAGCTACGGCATTTTGAAAATTTCAACCCCTATTTTTCATCCCTTAGAGATGACTGACAGTAACGCTGAGCTTCGAGGACCAACTAGACCCCAAACGGGACCTAAAAATCAAATTTCATTAATTTTGGTTCGTGATAACTAAGAAAAGTGAGAAGTACGGCGTACGGCGGACTGGCAGAAATTTTTTGTTTATTAGTTTGAATAATGAACCTTTGGAATCGAGCATAAAACATTTTTTTAACAACCCCTCAAAATTTGATGGTTTCCGTTTCAAGGTATGTAGAATCCGAAAATGCAATACAAAAGTTTCTGTCAGTCCGCATATGCAAAACTGGTTGCCGACGAACCTGTGGCCGCATTAACGCAGGCCTCTTCTTCACGGTAATCTGCCACCACCGTGGTGGGGACAACTGTGGAAAGGCAATAACGTCATTGGAAGACGATGAGTTGGAGGATGATCCCACTTTTACCTTTGGATATGAAACCAATGAGACAAGAAGAAGCAGGAGAAGAGGAATCAACCCCCGACGATGTTCCCAGAGATTTTGCTGTCGCAGGGCCCTCAACTTCTAAACGGGCTGGACACAGTTTAGAGATAAATTCTTAGTTTAGACATGCAGTTAGACATATGTTCTACAATACGGTAGGTACTATCAATTAAGTACTTCGTTAGTATATTTTTCTCAAACTCTCACAAACACTTTTTAAAATAAAATCTCGTTTTAAAAAGAAGATTGTTTCCCCCCCCCTACCAAATATTTTTGAATCTTTTCCTATTTTCAATACGAGAAAGAAATTAATTTTTTTTGCTTGCAGAGAACAATGATTCCATCGTTAAGAAATCATCAGTCATTACGAAATGCCAAGATGAGGCAGGTCGACTTTTCACAAGTTTAAACAAGAATAAGTGCACCTACCAACAAATACATAAATATATAATTATCAATTAATATTGATCAAATGATGTTTCATGCTATCCCTGGTGATGTGCGGTCAGGATTAGTTCAACATCCACCGATTCCCAGAGTAAGAGAAGCAAAAAAGTCGATTTTCCTCAAAAAATTCCAAGATGGTAACAATTGACCACATTTGGCCGCCATTTTTGACTACATTCCTTGCTTAAAATTTGACGCTTTAGTACTCATTAGACGCGAAATCTACCTAATGCTCTTTCGTTTTAGATGGAGTGTTGTTTTCGCTAGGATGCACAGTTTAGAAGTTATAAGCAAAAGTTTTGATAGAGTCCAAATTTTTCCCACTTTTTGGCCTAAAACTCATAGTTCGGGCGCATTAATTGTGACGACCTTGGATTCGTGTTCAGCAGCTCGAAATACATCGAAATACATTCTGGAAAAAAAAAACAGAATCCTCTCTATGACAGAGTGGGAAACTGAGGTTCTAATGAAGTTTCAGCCTCAAATTTACTTTATTATTTACTTTTATACCGCACACAGTTTGGATCCCAATTTGGGAACACATTCGCGTCCTATCTGTGCTCGGGAGCCCAACCGGAATACACCCGGGGGTGTTGTTGCAGATTGAGTAGATACGATTTTGATAAATATAAAATGATATAATTATTCAATTTGGTGCGGCACTGAATGCGTAAAGATATAACTTATGGTGAAAAGACGATTTGAAATGGTTGAATGCGATTTAGCGTTGTACTGCAAAAATTATAATATTAGAAATTCATCTTCAGGAGAAATTACTGAGTTGGATATGTACAAAATGTCAATATTCGCCTACCTGCTGGCCATCCACGGGTTGATGGCGGCTTTGTTCGGCCGGACGGCGACTTCCCCAGGACGCTCGTAGAAAATGCGTACGGAAGACGTCGCGTCGGAAGATATGTTGATTACGAACAAGTGTGAGGAGCACAACTCTCGTTCGATGCCAAATTTGGGAAAAGTAAGTACCTTTGGATAATACTGAAGATTTTTTGATGCTGATTTTGTATTGATAGTCGATCGATCGTAACGTTAGACGTTTGCAAGATGGAGACATGGAGAGAGCGAGAAGAACGGAGGGCCGGGAGGCTCGACGGTGGAAGCGGGGCGAGGGAAGCACACATCAGCTGATGAGTGCTTGACCGCAGTGAAGTTTTCCGGACTACGGTTTTTAGTGGGAAGCTATTCGAGTGACGTCATCGTAGACCCGGAGAAGACAGGACGGCGGCGTACGTAGATCACATTTTATAGGTAGAACCTAATCATGGGCGTAGGCAGGATTTAGCCGGGGGGGGGGGGGGGGGGCACCCCCAAGAGCTATCTATACATATAATAAAACAGTGTCTGTTTGTCTGTTTGTTTGTTTGTTTGTTTGTCTCGGCATCAATTGAGAACGGCTGAACGTAGAAAGTTGCGGCTGGTACCATTTGGCGCAGAATTTATCTGGGAAGGTTTATGAAAAATCCGCATTTGAATCTGTCCATCCGTTGAAACGCTATGAATGAAATACTACTAAAATACCAAATGTTCATCTCCCAAAATTGATTTTTTATGAGTCAAAAACCTGGGAAATCGTCTGAAATCACCATCAGTTTGTAGAATAACACTAGAAAAAGTGTCAACACGTGGATCAAGACGATTAAATGCTATGATCAAAGATAATTTGAAAAATTTTGATGGTTTCCGTTTCAAGGTACGTAGAATCCGAAAATGCAATAAATTACCTTAATCAGCGACCAACCGGCTCAAGATCATAACACTCGTTTAGAAGTAGCAGGCAGTGCTGTAATTCCTCGGAACCGCATCTTTTTAACATTAAAGATCCCTCATTATATTCTTCATGAGCTGTACAAACGCGCGGAATTTCACCTTAAGTTTGATAGGTCAATAGCCCACCTTCATCCCCTCCACTTCCCAGCTACGAGCGACGGCAGGATAAATTTCCGTTGCATGTCCCGCGTTTCATGCCCCGCGTTTCATTTTCGAGTTTATGTAGCAAAGTAAAGACATAAAATGTCAAAAACTACAAAAACGCTTGCATACGAGTCTGCAACGCATTGGGACATTTTCATGTCTTTACCTATTGCTTTTGACATTATTAATATTAAGAGGTAGGTACCTAATTTCAATAAAATAGACGATTCCGGATTAATTATCTTCTACACTCACGATCATTAGTTTGTAAACAAAATATGAGAACAGTTATGCCCATAGCTCCGCTATTCGTATAGTCAATATGTTATGGAGAACATGAAAATGTTCGTTAAATCGAGAGCTTTCCAACGAGTGGTGAACGATTTTTGTGGGTTAAAAAGTGTAGAAAATTAACAAACCTAACAACGGGGTCGTTGTAAGCGGAAATCATTATAAAGGCACTGTAACACAATTTCGTTACGCAATTTCGTGACAGTTTTTTGTGCTATGTGCCAGGGCAAAGACATGAAAATGTCAAAACGTGTTATAATCACTTCTATGGGGACGTTTATGCTTATAATAACTTTGAACGGTTGGACGTAAATCCGATTGTAATTAGATTCTGGATTCAGCTCGACGAGTACATTCAAGTGGTACTTCAATCAGGATGTTAGTGGGAGGGGGGTACAGGTTATGAGAGGGGGGGGGGGGATCTACAGAAATTTCAAAACTACTTGACCAATTGGAGTGCAACTTTGGGAATTTGTTGTGTGAACATTGAGGAATGTTTCTAACCAGGTAGGGAGGGTTCATAGGATACGGGGGGGGGGGGGGTTAAAGGCAGTTAGGGTTGGCATTGGGGAAGGTTTCTGATCAGTTGAGGAGGGGGGGATACAGGCATATTAAAATACATGACCGTTGGCTCCATTTATTTAAATCGCAGCAACACGCGTCGGTTCAAATAGTATAATCTATACATATAATAAAACAGTGTCTGTTTGTCTGTTTGTTTGTTTGTCTCGGCATCAATTGAGAACGGCTGAACGTAGAAAGTTGCGGCTGGTACCATTTGACGCAGAATTTATCTGGGAAGGTGTATGAAAAATCCGCATTTGAATCTGTCCATCCGTTGAAACGCTATGAATGAAATACTACTAAAAAACGTGTTATAATCACTTCTATGAGGACGTTTATGCTTATAATAACTTTGAACGGTTGCACGTAAATCCGATTGTAATTAGATTCTGGATTCAGCTCGACGAGTACATTCAAGTGGTACTTCAATCAGGATGTTAGTGGGAGGGGGGTACAGTTTATGAGAGGGGGGGGGGGGGGTTTCTACAGAAATTTCAAAACTACTTGACCAATTGGAGTGCAACTTTGGGAATGTTTCTAACCAGGTAGGGAGGGTTCATAGGATACGGGGGGGGGGGGGGGGTTAAAGGCAGTTAGTCCAAATAGAGAGGTGGTATGTCAATCCTGAGGTGGTATCTGTTATGAGTGGGGCCTGTCCTAAAGGGGGTGTCTGTTCTACCGTTGCGAAGCGCGGGTACACAGCTAGTTATATATAAAGTATGCGTGTGCATATTATAGCAAACGAAAGGTACAACGTCTGAATTCCGAGAAATACCTAATTTTCATGACATATCTTTATTTATATATTTTACATTATTTCAGTATACAACATAGGTACTACAAAACAGCAATGGAAAATTTTTAAGACAGCATCAGTCTTCTGCGGTTGCTGGAAAATTGATCAACAACCTCTTCTACAATGGTTGCCTTCTTTGATTTCACCAAATCTCGGTGGAGGCTGAGCATACACAGACCATTCAGCCTATCCTCCTCCATTGTAGACCGTGTCCATGTTTTTACGCGCCTCAGGGTGCTGAAAGTTCTTTCCACCGAGCAGGTCGTGCACGGTAACTTTACCGCAATCATCAGGGCCTTTTTGATGGAAGGATAGAAGGGGTCCGCTTCCTTGATCAAGTCGATCATTTCCACATTCTGAAGTGTTGAAAGTTTTTCAGTTTCATTCCAGTCTTCACCTTTGTCGTTCTTATCCATTTTTTCCGCCCACTTATTGTGCCATAATTGGAGTTCTGCGTACAGCAGATCCTCATCAAAATCATAAAACTTGGCAATTTTTTCGGCTTGGAGTTTCAAATGGTCTAATTTTGAAGCCAACATGACGTGGTGGTGAAGAGAAAGAAGGGAAAACGCCGGTTCATTATTATGAGAAAATCTGTCAGTCAGCGCTGAAGAAAACGAGTCTAGGTAAGGAATCAAGACTGATCGTTTCCAATATTCCTCAGGAGAGTCACTTGGGATATTCGAACGGCGGTGCTGACGTCCAACCACTCTTGGCGTCAAAAGCTCTACCCCCAATTCGTCTGACATTTTTTTGGCCGATGCATAAATATCTCCCATCACAGAATCAGCAGACTCACGGTGATTCCTCACAGTCGACAACACAGTTTCAATATGACGGTTGCATTGAAGCAAATTCAGCTGTTTTCTCTGCAAAATATTTACCACTGGTTGCAACAGAGCCGAGTATTTGGATATAATGAAGGCACAAATAATGAAAATTGGTCGCGTTACGGCACTGAAAAGCAGAAACGCATTGTTTCTTGTATTACTATTTCCCTCTGTAGTGAGCTTTTCCAATGCCTGAACTATTTCCACGAAATGCTTCATGAAAACAGAAATGCATCGATATTTTTCGGACCATCTGGTCTCACAAAATCCAGGTATGTTAGGAATGTGCTTCCTCCGCAGCACTGACTGACAAAAAAAGTTGACAATCTCTTTTATTGTGAAGATAGTATTGCGGATTTCGACGACTGAATTCAAATCATTAACAACCAGGTTTAACCGATAGCTCGCACGATGGAAATATAAAGCATTTTTGTATTTATCCCTGATGAATTTTTGGACGCCACCATCTTTCCCCGCCATTGCGGAGCAACCATCATAGCCTTGCCCAACACATTTTTCTGGCTCGAGACTACTTTCAACAAGGAAATTATCTATTGCTGTTGCAATAGTTGTTGCATCCATCGCTTCCAACTCAACAAATTCTAGAAAATCCTCGCGTACCAACATTTTTTCTTCGTCTAAAAATCCAAGTCCAATAGACAAAGTTCCTTCCCCGATATATCAGCTGTCTCGTCGGCCAATATGGAAAATGCGCAAGCTTTCTTAATGTATTCAACTATGATGCAGCTCACTACGTTCTCACATAAACAGGTAAGTTCGTTTTGTATTGTTGGGGACAAATACCTCGCATTCTTCTTTCCTTCTTTTGTGAACCTTTCAAGATCACAGTCCCCAGAATCAATTTTCAATTGTATCAGATCTTCTAGAATCCCCTCATGAAGTTGTTTACCACGTAAAGGTAAATCGTGCACGCCACAAAATATCACCACAGACACGAGTGATGAAATATATTTTCTGGTTTCCAACACAATTTTTTTATGTGCACTCACCATCTGAATGTCAATAGGTACCTCAACCATAAATGAGTGCATCGCTTTCATTGCTGTCAAATGCCAACTACTTCCAACGTGACTTTTACAGAACTCGTGCATTCTTTTGTACTTGGTGAATGGCCTCACCACAAATGAGCCTAAGACTCCTCGAACAGTACTAGAAGGTGGAGCAAAAATGACGCAGTACAAGCAAAATGCTCCTTTCAAATGGCTTGAATAAACAAGCCATGGTGAATATTTGTCGAGCCAGGCATACAGAAATTTTCGCTTGAGGGCCTTCGCATCTTCTTCAAAATGGTAATTTGGAGGAGGTTTCCAACATTGCTGTAATATTAGTTTTTTCTCCTCAACAGTCATGAGACTACCCCTTCCTACCCATTTCCCGATATCATTTTCCAAAGGGCTTACTTCTTGATCCCCACCAGAAGGAAGATTTTCTGATCTGGTGCCTACCACCTTCCCAGAAGTTGAAGGATCACTTTCTTCTAGAGATGTTGCTAGAGGTTCCAGAATTAAGTGGAAAATCGACTTCCTTCTTTGGGCCCTGATGTAACTGGTGGTGTTGGACTGGAAGAAGTTTCTCGTTTTCGTTTATCAGCTGTAAAATAAAGAATAAAATTCAATAAATTATAGTAGGTACTTAACGGAGTCTACAGGAAAGAGAAAAGTTTCTTTTTCACTCATTTTTCTCATTATGTTTAAGATAGGTAGGTATGACTTGAGGAATCATGCTCTATAAACTTACCTTTTTTCCCAAAGAATCGACGTATGTCCATCTTGTAGTGCGATTGGTCATGTCTCGTGTCCGTGTGGATGTCAAAATTAAACTGGTGATCTTGTGTACCCACCAAGTTCTTTTTATACTGGGCGAATGAGGTTCTCGAACATTCCAGTACGACCTCCGAGCGATTCCTGGAAGAATTGTTTCTACCAGGACCAGGCTGTATGAGAAGCTTCTCAGAATTACTTCCCCTTTCGCGCTCTTCCCTGTTGTTCAATCGTTCAATCCCAAAAGTGTTTTCAATACCTACCTTCTCTTACTATGAAGGTACTCTTGCTCACAAAAGACATGTTTCCAAATTCCAATAATACCTTCCCATGCCCCTAACTACGCATTCGATTTGAATTTTGTTGATTGGCACTTTTGCATCCTGAACAAACGTTATGATTCATAATAACTAATATTAATGATTAAATTGTTGAATCCCGCGCATTTTTATGAAACTGTAAGGTACTTAGTTATTGACCAAAGAAAATAGTAATCTACGCAGAAGGGGCATGCATATAGGTAAATAATCTGCCGCTGCGTAATAATTTGCAGCGTTTTATTCTTTGAAATGGGTTTCCACCTCGTCGCGAGTGATTTAGTTCGTTTCAGCTATGTACCTCCTTGAACGGAGTAGTTCCTTCCAGTTCTTTTTCGTTTCCAGTCTCACAAGAACAACTCCTGATGAACTAAGGGAACTATTAGGAACTATCATCATGTAGTATCCACCGTTCCTATGAGCTTTGTTTCAGCCGACACAAGTTTTGTAATGAGTTCTGCGGACAACCCACTCCGCACAAAACTGTTCCTATCACATCGACTGTTGAAAGTGTTCAGTGCTATAGGTTTTATCGATTAAGTGTTCCAGTCCCGTCAGCTCCGGGAACTTACTTATCCCGACTGTCAGCTCCCTCTGTCGGAGAGGGGTTTTTTCTGCAGAACTGAAGATAACCCCGCTGGAACCTCCCTAAAATGTTATTTCCGTCTAATCTTCATGTTAAACGGATCCCAGTGTCTCTGAGGTACCTAATCAGCTATTTTTCGGCCCTAATCATCGCATTAAATTGTTTGGCTCGTTTCCAAGGTGTTCCAGCCGATGAGTTCTCGAACTGAAACAGTTCTAAAACCATCCCCACCCTTCTGAAAAACTTAGGATCTGGTTTTGAAACTTTTTAAAGCCAGTTCTGGTAGCTGAATATACCTGTGAACTACCAAACTAACTCAGTCACTCAGTCTCGTGAGCTACTAGTTCTTTAGTTCTTAGTTCATAATGCAAAGAACGGTAGTTTTTTCCCCCTTCCTACATACATCTCTAGACACAGCGTCTTGAATTATTTTCTGCGGTCCTAGTGAATGAACGTTCAGTAAAGTGATCAAGTCGAGGAGTAGGTAGTTCAGTTGGCGGAGTTAGTTCTTCATGAGTAGTTCAGTCAGGAACTACCAACTTCTACAGGAAGGAGGAAGGTCCCTAGCAGCTAGTGGGCGCACAGTGGGTGGCCATCCAAATTTTCGTTTTGCCATTGATTTTGGTTTATCATTTTCAATGACGAACCTTTAGAATCGAGCATCAAACAATTGTTTACCCCACTCCACCTCTCCGCCAAATTTGATGGTTTGCCTACGTAGAATCCGAAAGTGAAATGAAAAAGTTTCTGTATGTCCGAACCAAACTAATGAAATTTAGTTTATAGATCCCGTTTGGGTCTAGTTGGTCCGCGAAGCTCGGAGGCAATGTCAGTCATCTCTAAGGGGTGAAAAATAGGGGTTGACATTTTCAGAAAGCCCTTGCTCTTTCAACACAAGGGTAGCTCGTTCAACACTTTCAACAGAAGGGTATGGGTTTCATGGAGTTTTTAAATTGATTCCGAACTTGAAAATTTTTCTTAGACCACCCAGAGGGATGGGCGTCCAGCCATTCGTGCGCATTAAGGCCCTGACGACTGACCCGAATGGTTCGTCAACATGATTGCGAATCATTTTGTTTCTTTATTTAGAAAAATCTCTATAAATCATTACACAACGATTTATTATTTACCTGTATACATGCCCCTTCTGCGTAGATCACTGTTTTCTGTGGTCAATACCTCGAGCTTTCACCGGGAAAGCCCTAAATCGAGTACTGGAGCCGACCCTGGAACTAACGTTTCATAAAAACGCGCAGGATCCTTCAGATGAAATGATATCACAAAACAACCAGCTCGACTCTATGCAGCCATCCGTGATCCTAGCGATAATCAGGTGATCCTAGCGATGATATCTGGGCCGGATTTATACCGTTTCATTCACGATCATGTTGACGAACTTTTCGGTGCATACGAACGGCTGGACGTACAATTCTTCAGGTGATCTAAAAAAATTCTTTAGTTCAATATCAATTTAAAAACGTTAAAAAACCATACCCTTTTAGTGAGAGTTTTGAGCTACGGCTTTCTGAAAATTTCAACCCTTAGAGATGACTGACAATAACGCCGAGCTTCGCGGACCAACTAGACCCCAAATAGGACCTACAAACCGAATTTCATTAATTTGGTTCATGGTAACTACAAAGTACACTTACGGCGGACGGACAGAAATTGTTTCCATTCCTTTTTGGGATTCTACGTACCTTGAAACGTAAACCACAAAAAATGGGTGGTGTGGTGGGGGGTTAACATTTTATTTTATTCATGCTCGATTCCGAAGGTTCATTATTGAAAATAACAAACCAAAACACTGCCCACATAATTATCATTACTAGGGAACACCTGATTATAATCACGGTGGCTGGCATGAAATCGAGTTGGTTGTTGTGTGATATTATTTCATTTGAAGAATAGTAGTTATTTTGGATTTTGTTGATAGGTACCTACAAGTTTATTGTTTGCGGCCAACTAATCATCCAAATTAAGCAAACATTAGGGAATATGTCGAGGCGTTACGTGCAGTGACCATCAGGATTTCGAAAATGACCGGGCTGGGAGTCCGTGGTGCGGTAATGGCACGTGACAGGAGATGCACACAAATGGATATAATGTTGTTATATAACTGTAATTACCGAACGTTAGAGAGGTTATACATCGAATTTGATGGCGTTTGCAGTTAAATAATAAACCGTTGTGTAATAAATTACAGCGTGTTTATAAATATGCTTAGCTAACCTCAAAGTCCCTACGATCTGATCCATCGAACCCAACGTGAAAGTGAGGGCAAACGGTATACCACCTGCTATAACTTCAAGTGTTCATGTGTCCTTTATATCCCCCCCCCCCCCAAAACAAGCCTGTTGCAAAGATTCACCCGCCATCAATAGCTCCTCAGCAGCAACAATAACCATAGTTATACATAACTGTGGTTGATCTAGCTGCCCTTTTAGCGTTGAAATTGATAACTCGGCCTTAAGTCAGTTTTGGGGGCCATTGGAGACGTCAAATGAGCTACAGGGGCCTTTGGAAAACTCATTTCAGCAGAGGTAACAATTCGGGAGCCAGATAAACCAAAATTAAACCAAATTGTACCTATTTTTAACCACATTTTCACTCATAAAACCCCTGGGTATATTCCGATCGGGCTGAAAAGTTTCGGGACACAACTAGGGCCCAAATGGAGCGAATGAATGCGTGCGAAAGAACAAAGTTTTTGGACCGAAAATGAAGCCTGTACACGTGATACGGCGGACGGCGGACGGACATAGCATTTTTTGAATCTACGCACCTTGAAACGGAAAAGAAAAAAGTTTGAGGGGGTGTTATAAAATGTTTTTGCTGAGCGAATACATAGGTGTATTATTCACAGAATAATAAACCAAAATGGGTATAAAAGTAGGTATTTTTTTTGTTTTAGTAGGTAACATGTGCTTTTGATGTATCGTTTTCCATGTTTTTTAGGAAGAGAAGACTGAATATGAAGTCAATTTTGACCAATTAGTGGAAAATCGAAGTTCTAACGAAGTTTCAGCCCTAAATTTACGATAAATTTTGGTCTAAAATCGTCGTTCTTCCGCACACAGTTTGGGTCCCCATTCGGGATCACTTCTGGGTCCTAGTTGTGCTCCAAAGCTCGGCAGCCCAATCGGACTACACCCAGGGGCGTTATAGGATAAAAATGGTTTTTCGAGGTTTTTTTGAGGTTTTAGTGAACACGAGCTTGTGATGTATCGTTTTCTATGTTTTTTAGGGCTAGAAGACAATATTAGGTTGATTTTGACCGAAGAGTGATGAATTGAAGTTGTAACGAAGATTAAGCTCCCAACATTCATTTTTTATGAGTCAAAAACCTGGGAAATTGTCTGAAATCACCATACATTTGTATTATACCACTAGAAGTAGTATTAGCAGGTGAATCAAGACAATTAATTAATGATGATTTGTTTTAAAAAAGCCAAAATTAGTGGAAACCATTCAAAATAACTATTTCAATTACTGAGCATGAAAGAAACAATAAACTAACAGCCAAAATTTCTGTAGGTGTGTCCAGTAGAATAATAAACCCATGTGACAAGGACTTCGGCGGGGTTTTGTAGTTTTATTATGCAACTTAGATAATGGCGGGAGGGTAAACGGAGAGAAAGGAGCAACTGGACTTGGAGCGTTTTTCAAAGAATCCGATATGAGGGACGTAGGAGGACCTGGGAATAAGAAATAAACCGTAAGTCCTTCTGAAGGTATAACTTATACGGACGGTTATAGTGGAAAAGAGGAAGGGAGTTATGAAGGAAGAGAGTTTTGGGGGTGGGGGGCTGGGTATGTGGGGGTTAGATTTGGTCGAGTTTTCGTATTCAAGCATCGCCTCTGCGGCCATTAGTGTTTGGAAGAGGTCTAAATGGTGTGGTGGATGGGGAGGGCGGTGTCAGAGAAACGGTGGGAGAGGAGGGTTAAAGACTCGAAAAAAGCTACAGGAAAACGCTTTAGGGGTGAAAAAGAGGTGGAACGGGGGGGGGGGGGGGGGCTGAAGGGGATTGTGAGGGGGGTATTGGTGAGGTGGAGAAGGGGGTCGGTGGAGGGTCAAGCAATTTGACTGGACGCGGAGTGAATAAGAAAACCGCGCAAAGTGGACATGGTCCGCCTCTCCTGAGGGAAGTTTTATGACAAATGCGAGGACCTGTGGATAAGCGGGACGCTGGCCCGGGTGATGTGGGGTGGGGGGGGGGGGTGTTCACTAGAAACTCACGAGCGTGTGGTGGTGGTGGCGGGAAGGGAGGGGGGTTCCATTCGGACCTCATGAGTGAGTGCTTTGTAATTGGGGGTGGGGGGGGGGGGGGCGGTGTGGTGGGGGGGGGGGATGCAAGTGGGTCTTTTGTTTCACGGATTATCATCGTCATACCGTAAATCCCAAATTTTGGTTTATTATTTTCAATAATGAACCTTTGAAAAAAAAAGTGATAACCCCCTTCAAAATTTGATGGTTTCCGTTTCAAGGTATGTCGTATCCGAAAATGCAATAAAAAAAATTCTGTCCGTACTTCGCACTTTTCTTAGTTACCATGAACCAAAATTGATGAAATTTGGTGTGTAAGTCCCGTTTGGGGTCTAGTTGGTCCTTGAAGCTCGGCGTTAATGTCAGTCATCCCTAAGGGTGAAAAATAGGGGTTGAAATCTCCAGGACGCCGTTATCTCGAATTTTTTTACGGTTTTAAATAGTTCTCGAACTATGGAGATTTTTAAGAACACCCGGAGCATTGTACGTCCAGCCGTTGTTCATAGTAAGGCCCTGAAATTTGAACCGACAGGCTTTTTCAACAGGAGAGTGAATGAAATTGTATATACATTCAGCCCAGATATCATTGCTAGTGTCGTGATATCCTCCCAGAACATCACTCCTTATTATTAAGATCTCACAAATAAACTAGGGAATGAAGTGGCAGACGCAGGAGGCCCCAGAGACCTGGAGGGGATTCCCACCATCCTCCACTAGTATGGAGGATGGAGGGAGATAGTCCCAGGGACAACTCGGCTCCTTCGCCTTCCAACTCATTCTACGCTCTCCTCAAGTTGATGACTTATCTCTCTCACCTCGCTCCTCCTCTCTCCTTACTCTAAAATAACCCAGAGTGGTGTTAACCTTATAGGTAGTAACCACTGGGCACACTTCCATGCTCTCCTTAAAAGATCCCAGAGTGGTGGACACCTTATGGGTGGTAACCACTGGGCATACCACTCTCCAGTGGTCTCCGCACTCCACTCGCCACCTCGCGCCAACTGGAAGTGATCCGTTGCTACCCATGATAGACAGCCCTACCCCCATGGGGGAACCTACTCCTCAAATCTCAGTGGAGGACGGTGCAGGCCAGAATCCCGTGGGAGTCATGGAAGATCCTCCTTTGCCCGAACCCGCTAGTCGAAGTTTCGTGGAAGAGGCTCTGCAGGTTGCTGAAGACACCCCACCCCCGTTGCGAAGAAGTTCACGACAACATCGACCCCCTCTCTATTTGAAGGACTATGTAAAATCCTAAGGGAGAGTGATTGAGCCGCGTTATTATTAAACCCCAATCCCTGTTTGGCCAGATGATCATATGTTTGTGTTTACCTATGTTGTCATCCAAATTTCCTAAATTCACCCATTCGTGTTCCTAGTGTTCTTCCAGATTTGGTGATTGTGTGAACAGCACAAACTAATACTCCAGTTTAAAAGATGTCATCCAATTATTGATAGCGTGATGTCAGTAATGGGTTGAACGGATTACTGTGGAACGAGTAGGTACTAGCTATCTGCATCTTAATAAGTATTTATTTCCGTTGACAGAAGGTTTGGTGAACCGACAAGAATACAGTGTTTTCTGCTACCTACCCAGTACACGACAAATAAAAACGACGTTCGGACATCCAACATCGATTTACTGCGGAAGGGAGGACGGACAGTGATGTTCTCAAGCCTCATCATTACGGTCTCAATACAGCTACGAAGAAACGAGGGACAAAAATTAGTTTGCCCATTATGTCGCATGTGGTCGTGAAATAAATATGATATCATGTCACACAACGGAATATTATGTGGGAATCTAATGGTTGGGGGGGAGGGCGCTTGAAATATGGAAAGGAAACCCCTGTTAGAGGGAAATTGCTTCTAATGATAATGCAATGCGTCCCTTTATAAATAGGTTAATCGGCGTCAGAATCGATGTACACCTTCGAGTAGGTTCCAGGGCCGTTTTTGTTGGTTCGACCATTGACCACACGTACCGCCACTGTTACCTGGTGAGCGAGTTTTTTTTTTAGTTCAACCACTGACTACTAGTACCGCCACCGTAGCTCGGCGAGCGTATTACAATATTTGTGTATGAGAAGACTCATAATTATTGTAGAGAACATGGAGAATCTCGAGGTCTATTTTGGTTTATTATTCTGAGAATAATACACCTATGTATTTGCTCAGCAAAAAATTTTTTATAACACCCCCTCAAAATTTTTTCTTTGCCGTTTCAAGGTGCGTAGATTCCAAAAATGCAATGTCCTTCCGCCGTCCACCGTATCACGTGTACCGGCTTCATTTTTGGCCTAAAAAAGTTGTCCTTTCGCACACATGCTCCATTCGGGCCCTAGTTGTGTCCCGAAACTTTTCAGCCCGATCGGAATATACCCAGGGGTGTTATGAGTGAAAATGGGTATAAAATAGGTACTTTTTGTGTTTTAGTAACATGTTAGTAAAATGAGCTTTTGAGGTATCGTTTTCCAAGTTTTTGGGGACGAGAAAACCGAATATGAAGTCGATTTTGACCAAGGAGTGAAAATTGAGGTTGTACCTGATGTTCAGCTCCCAAAATTGATTTTTTATGAGTCAAAAACCTGCGAAATCGTCTGAAATCACCATCAATTTGTAGAATAACACTAGGAAAAGTGTCAACACGTGGATCAAGACGATTATGGCACTACCAATAATCAAAGATAATTTGAAAAAAAAGAAATGAAAAAAAAGGAGCGTACCTATTTTGGGGGCCAAAATTGGTGGAAACCACCAGAAATAGCTATTTCAATTATTTTACATGAAAGCAACAATAAATGAACAGCCAGCATTTCCGTAGGTATGTCTAGTTGAATAATAAACCCATGTGACAAGGACTTTGCAGCGTTTTTCATTTACACAACGGTTTATTATACTATTTGCGTAGAAGGGGCACCTATACAGGTAAATTATTACACAAAGCAAATGAGGGGAACGATTTATTTTCTATTTTTTGGGGCCTTTTTCATGAGTCGGGCATCTTACGGTGTGATTTTATGGCGTAATTCTGGTGGATCAATAAGGGTCTTTAGAATGCAGAAGTCTGTCATTAGAATAGTTCTCAATGTTGGATATAGAGTCACTTGTAAGGATTTGTTCGAAAAAATGAATTGCCTGTCTGTTCCCTCTCTCAACATCTATGACTGTGTGAAAATGGAAAAGGGGAATTTCAGTTGCACTCAGTCCATTTCCGATGTCATTGAATATTGTACCCTCCACAACAAGGACTTAGGTCTCCCCTCTGCACGCCTAGCAATATCATTAAAAAGCGACCCATTGGAAGGTGGTATTCGATTTTTCAATAAATTGCCTCATGAATTGAGCAATTTTCCTGATGTGGCATTTATTAAGGACTATTTTAATTTAGGAGGAGTTACACAGAGTCCGATTTTTTGACCTGAGTTTGAGATGTGTTCCTACGTCTTGTTATTTTTATAATATAATAATCTATAATTTTGTGTTATATTCTTTGTTATCGATGACTGTTAATTATAAGTCTTTCATCTGACGACTGTTATACCTTTTCTTTTGGTTCAACATTAAAAAACCATTTGTCTTGACCTTGACTTTCTCGTCACGGAAGACCTGACGGCCCCTCGACGTGAACTTTTCCAGAGGGCTACAATATTATCTGGGCCTCGCAGTACTTGGAAAACAACGGGATAGTAAAATTGAAGAACTCTGAGGGAAAGATCTCATCGTCATCAACTCTTGTTGAATTCGAAAGGCTAGTTCCCCCAAAAACTCCCAACTTCCGCCTTCTTAGTTCAAACTACTCATGACTCATCTTAATTAAGTTTTGTGTATCTTTGGTAGGTACCTAGGCAGTTTGGTTCCTGGTATTGGTTCCTGGAGAAACTTTACTGCAGCAAACTAGCCCACGCTTTACCCCGTACATCATTCCCGAACAACATGGCTTCATGCCCGGCAGGTCGACAACCACCAACCTCCTGTGCTTCCAGGATTACATCCTGTGTGCGTTTGGGAGGGGCTTGCAGGTGGACTGTGTTTCTACAGACTTTGCTAAATGTTTCGGCCGTTTATCTCACGCACACATTCTTGCAGTGCTGGCGGTGCTGGGGGTGCACGGGGCATTCCTTCGCAGGATCCAGGGTTACCTATGTGGGTGGGAAATGAGCAGGATCCGAGCAGGAGCTGTGAGGAGCAGGATCCTTCTGGCAAAGCCCTTCACTACGTCTTCTGGAGTTCACCAGGGATCGCTTGTCGGCCCCTTGCTTTTTCTCCTCATCCTGAACAGTGTGGGGTCTATTTTCTCCGGAGTGAGATTTCTGCTTTACACAGATGACCTCAAAATCTTCAGTACCATAAGTTCCCCCTCTGACTGCATAAACCTCCAAAACAATCTCGATCGCCTTCTCGAATGGTGCGAACATAACAACATGTCCCTCAACCCCTCTAAATGCTATTCCATAAACTTCAGCTACAACCACAAACCTGTCCACCACTCCTACCCCATTTGCAGTGAGCCAATCCCTCACAAGACGTCCGTTAAAGACCTGGGAGTCGCATTCGACTCACAGCTCTCTTTCGGGGTTCAGTGCTGTCGATGCTATCACTCTCCTCTATAAAGCCCTCGTCCGGCCCATCATGGAATACGCATCGTTAGTATGGTCTCCTTACTATGAAGCCCAAAAAAGTAAGCTGGACCGTGTGCAGGGGAGGTTCCTACAGAACGCAGCGTACAAGCTGCGCCTGGGGGTGACTATCGCCAGCGTGACGTCATGGCCCTTACCACCACCTTCCCACTGCTCACGAGGAGAGTGATAGCTGGCACGACGTTCCTGTACAAACTTTTGCACAATACGATTGATTGCCCTGCACTCCTTTCCTGAATTTCCTTCAACATCCCTTCGTATAACTCCCGCCACACCCACCTTTTCCACGTCCAGTTCCACCCGAGCAACTACCTTCTAGGCCTAACTAGGCTCCTGAGGAGGGCTAACCATATCCTGGGGCAGGAACCTGAGCTGGACTTTTTCTCCAGCTCATTGTCTTCCTTCATAATGGCCGTGTCCCGCACCACCAGCATACCTCTCCAGTCATGTTTGGCGCCATCCCCGAAAATATCACATACAACTTCAGCCTGTAGTTCATCTTGTTACCATCCTTGCTATCTAGCCTCACCTCTTGTAAATTATAGTTATTTATGTTATTGTTGCCACATCTCACTCTTTCGTTATTTTTGTTCAACTTATATGTTATTTATTACATTATGGCTTGTAACTAATTGCTCTACCAATGTAAATATCACCCTTTTAATGGGGCATTGCCCGTTTTGGAAACAAATAAATAAATAAATATTATTATTTGAATCCTCAATCTCAATCTCATCACGTATTTCTGTATAATATGGATACTAGCTCGAGCTTTTGGTTTATTATTTTTCAATACTGAACCATTGGAATCGAGCAAGAAAAAAAAATTCTTACCCCCCCTCAAAATTTGATGGTTTACGTTTCAAGGTATGTAGAATCCGAAACTGCAATAAAAATATTTCTGTCTGTCCGCCGTACGCCGTACGGGCCACTTTTCTTAGTTACCATGAAAGAAAATTGATGAAATTCGGGTTAAAGGTTCCGTTCGGGGTCTAGTTGGTCCTCGAAGCTCGACGTTACTGTCAGTCATCTCTAAGGGGTTCAAAATAGGGGTTGGAATTTTCAGAACACCGTAGCTCGAAAACTTTAGATTGAAGGGTATGGTTTTTTTTACGATATTAAATTTGTCTTGAGCTAAACAATTTTTTAAGACCACCCGGAGCACTGTACGTCCAGCCGTTCGTGTGCACCAAAAAGCTTCGTCAACACGATCGTGAATCAAACGGTATAAATCCGGCCGGGATTTCATCACTGATTGTAATCAAGGATGGCTGTATGAAGTCGAGTTCGTTTGTTCTACGATAATTATTTCATTTGGCAAGTGATGGTCTATTGGATTTTGTTGGTAGGTACTTCTGAAACTTAAACAAACGTTGAAGTATTATTGATGGGTAAATTATTAAACAATGGCAAATTAATACACAACGGCAAATTATTACACAAAAGGTAAATTGTTACACAACGGTAAATTATTACACCACGGTAAATTATTACAAAACGGTAAATTATTACACAACGGCTCATCTGCCAAGAAGGGGCTGGATTTTGTTGATAGGTACTTTTGCAACTTGAAAAAACCGTTGAAGTATTATTGATGGGCAAATTATTACACAACGGTTCATTATTCTATCTACGTAGAAGGGGAACCTATA